>JANJGK010004276.1:0-2500 GCA_039081455.1 Macrobrachium rosenbergii
ATTATTTAAGTCAGATAGTTCTCTATTGTAGAGAAGCCGTGATTGTCAGTTAATAACAGACTTGATTAAGTGAACCAAAAACGTGAAAAAGGAGTTCAAAATGCTCTTTGTGCGTTATGTGTGAGAGTGTGCACATGCGTGTAGGTAAGAGAATGAATATGTGTAATTTTTAGCAGAAATACCTTGTGACGTAGACTTTCCTCCGATGTGAACATGACACCAACAAGAAATCATTAGTAACTTCCGCTATACTACAATGACAGCAAGGTCTCTTGAATAAAAGTCATTAGGTCTTGACATTTCCCCTTCAATTCCTGGCTCTCAAAGATCGCAATGCCCTTGCAATTCCCTTTGATCAGCCGCATTGAAAACGCTGATCAATTCCTTGGAGCCAAGGCCAAACATGCAGGGGTGATTTTTACGATTTCTTGTCGTGAGCTCTGGCATAATCTTCCCGGCTCTACAAAGAACGCCGCAGAGGAAAGCAATAACGAATCGCGTAAAGTTTCCTCGGCCGTTCCTTTCATCCATAACTTGCATAAAGGGAAGGCATACTGTATAGGGCTGTGTTCTCAATGGCCTGAAGTTTGGGTTCTTTTTTTTTTTTTTTCTTTTAAACGAGAGGGACTTTATTTTACGTGAAGTCAATACGAGCAATACTGGAAAACGGGTAGATGCACTTGCAAATTTACAATGTGAAAGAAATTTTCACCTTTAAATTAAGGTAGTACAAGGTATAATAAGAAAACACCCTTGAAAACAGGCCTTTTGACTTCCAAGTCTATCCTCTTATAACCTATATTGTTTCTCTCGATTTTAAATCAGTGACCATAACCATCTTACAGTAAATTTCCATAAATTAGGATTTTTCTAAGCCTCTCATAATCTTTTCTAGTATCGTCCGTTCTCGCGATAAGTCATATGAAATTTTAGCTTCTGTAACTTTTCACATTAAGAAAAAAATCGCTCTCTCAAGACAAAATGCTTTTTATGAAAGTTGCAGTACATCGCGTATAATATTTAGGCCCTGGTTTTAGTTACAGGGGCTATAATGCTGTTGTTAAGGAGCGTTCTGTGTTAATGATAAAGCACCAAAAATATTCAAAATAACCATAAAAGCCTTCCTTTGCCATTAGCGAAGTTATGTCCATATTCAGTTTTTCAGCATCATCCCAAAGCCCCTTTTGTATAGAGGTTTCCGAGCAGACACAAAAGGAGAACAGACAAACTGGGCCAACATAACATTAATTTTTAACTTGGAATTCAGCTTTCACGGTTGGGAGACTAACTGGATGAGCTAACAATGAATTCTTGATCTTATTGACACCCTTAATGAGACTGAAGAAATGAAGGCTTCATATAAACAATAAACCTTTATATCTACGTTAAATATGCACCACATTCATTTCAAGTGTTGGCGGTGATAAGGGAAAAAGGACTGATTGTTCGGAGACGAAAAATGCTCATTAACGAGGTATCCTTCCTCACGAATTATAATTATCATTTCAAAACCCTTTAGAAGGAAGTGAGAGGGAAAGAGTGCGACTTATCCTAAAGAATTATTAATGGGATAAGTAGCGCTTCCACACTAAAGTAGCTGTCGAATTCTAAAATGCCTTTACTCCTTATACGAAGACACATTCAAAAGGAGGAAAGGTCAAGGACTGGACAGAAAAAGATCATTTTTACAAAATTTCTTCCAAATGGATTCGTCAAAGAGACTGCCTGGTCTTGGCTGGTTCTTATATATCTATTAATTTATTTATTTATTTATCTGTTAGCTTTCTTTTTAACTTTCGTCATCATTATGCACGAAAATTATTTACTATCTTACTATCTTCAACCTCTCTCTCTCTCTCTCTCTCTCTCTCTCTCTCCCCCCGCGAGTTGACGGTTATTAAATTATTCATATACAGTTAGCTAATGAATATTAATCGTGAGATGAAGACCCAATATATTTACCATGCTACTAAATATTAATAGTATTTTTCAATTAAGGAACGCTCTCTCTCTCTCTCTCTCTCTCTCTCTCTCTCTCTCTCTCTCTCTTCCTTGTTTTCCCTGTTTTTCCAACTAAAAATTGTGAAATGATAAAGTTTTGAGCATCTGGTTGTAAATATAAAGCTCATGAGGACAAGATCCTTAATTTTCTAACCTAGTTCTTACTGTATTGGCAAGTGACGTCAAAAGGAAAAAATAGACGAAAATAGATAAATAGACAGATAGATAGATAGATAGATAGCAAGCAGGGAATCGGATTGGGGAAAAACTGTTTTTGACCAATTTCATTTACGAGAAAAAATCGTCATCGCTAATTCGGTTAATCAACGTCATTGGCTTCGTCAACGTAATAATGCTTTAAAAGGGAGATTTACTGCATTATTTGGGGATCATTTCTCTCTCTCTCTCTCTCTCTCTCTCTCTCTCTCTCTCTCTCTCTCTCTCTCTCTCTTATATATATATATATATATATATATATATATAATATATATATATATAT
>JANJGK010004276.1:17500-27500 GCA_039081455.1 Macrobrachium rosenbergii
GTTTTTAAAACCTTTCTTTGCTTGCCGTCACTCATACGAAATTTTAAGACATATATCTTTTATTGCGGAAGTGCAAAGTATCTTCGTGATTAGAGGAAAGAAAGGTGCTAAAATAAATGAAACTAGATGACATGACGAACAGATCTGAAAACAAACAACTTGGAGTAAAAAGATTAATAAGAAAACTCGAATAGATTTTTAAACAAGTTCTTCGGAGACAGGTTGAGTTTTAAGTTTCTTTTTTTTTTTTTACAAGTTGTTATAAAATGAGAGAGTGAACGCGTCTTTACTTCTTTATTCTAAGCCCCAGTTTGAATCCTCTTTTCAACGCTTAATCCTGAAGTGAAGAATAAAGATACACCCGTATTTAGATGGAACTATAAAAAAAGTTAAACATTTTTATAAAATTCGGTAGATAGTAATTCTAACAATTCAGTTTAACCCATATTCTCTGAAGATTAAAATGAAATCATATGAGCATTTAAATGAACAAGGTGGAAAGCTGGATGTCTTCTTCCGCTGTGTGAGAAAATTGGAATGTTAACAAGATCCAAAATTGATTTCCTTTCTCTAGCTTTAAAACCTTATAGATGCTGATAATGTGATGGGAGAAATATTTAGTTTTAGGTGAAAATCCATTTGCTTTTAAAGGTTTATGATACTTTTTCTTATAGGCTAAACACGAACTCTTGAGTTTTATATAAGACATATGAACTTTCGGAGATCCCCACAAAGTATCTTGTGCCTTTTAACACCTAGCCATATCTACTAGCTGTATGTAAGCAATGATTTGTGCTGGCATATAGTCAGCTAAATGTTCATCAGTCAGTTACATTCCTTTAACATTTGTAATAGGATATCCCAACGTTATACTCTTCACTTGCTACTTGAAATAAAGATTCTTTCTCTCTCTCTCTCTCTCTCTCTCTCTCTCTCTCTCTCTCTCTCTCTCTCTCTCTCTCTCTCTCTCTCTCTCTCTCTCTCGTAGCAAACTCACCCTTCGCGGAAAATCTCACAAAACATTTTGAGGATAGAATTCCTGTTCTCGAGTAAGAAAACTTCTTCAAGATTGTCTTAATCACTTCTCTTTACCGAGAGCCTCCGGAGAGTTTCTTTGGAAGTGCTTGTTTGGAACTCTGTGATGGGCATTTTAGTGGAGAGGTAATGTATGAGCTGCCCAGTGTTCCCTGGCGGTTTGTCTTGTATCCTTTTGAAGGTCAAGGCTTGACTGCTTGAGGAAGCACTTGTTTTCTTCCGTGTCGTTTTTCAATAGCTGATCCGACCTCTTCGCACTTTGCATAGATTTTTATTTTATTTATTTCTCATTCAGTCAAGCATGTTCCATATAAATATTTGCACATAATAATAATAATAATAATAATAATAATAATAATAATAATAATAATAATAATAATAATAATAATAATAATATGGTTTATTCCACTAACCCTCGATAACTTTCCCTCAAGTGTAGGTTTTCGATGGCTTAATGATATACAATACTTTTATGAAAACTGTCCATATTAAACCTTAAGCCATCTACGATCTACAACCACAGATGTGTTCATGCGGGGAAAGAGATTTATGATTTCTATGATAAGCGCCTTTTATTCAAAAAAGCGCCCTGAAAGGACACAGTTATTAACTTATTCACGTTTACTATTTTGTTCCATCATCATGAGGCCTTCAGTATCAAGTATATGTAGATTATAGTTAAGTAGACCTCGCATCGTATCTTGGCTCCATCCTAAAAATTTTACCATTTTTCCTCCACCACCAACCCTTGTTTGCCATTCTCATCCACGTTCTCTCTACCGCGGCCTTGGTTTATAAAAATTGAGATCAGCCTTTAAACCAGTAACAAGACACCTCAGGCCATTTCCACAATATCAAGTCTACTGAAAGTACATTCATATTTTGTTCAATTTACGTTCATATTACGTTTATATAACGTTTCTTTGTTTCATAGATCTTGATATTCTCTTTTTCATGACTGGAGGAAAACTTGAAAGGCACGTGTTTCCGACCAGCAATTATGGTATCCCTATTTTCAACTCGTTCCTGGATGCCCGCACGATTCCCAAGTATTCGGATTTTTGGGTTTGTTCAATATCTCGGTAATTTCAGAAATTTCTTTGAGTAGCCTACTATGGTCAATGCTCACTTTGTTTTTTCATGACGTCTTAACTGTTTCTTTCGTCTCAATAAATTGCTACAGGAATTCGACGCCTCACAAAATCTGTCCTGTTATGCCCAAGCTATCTCCAATGGCCCAGAGAGTTGTGTCTGCTCACTTTGCCGCTCTGACCTTTAATATTTCCATTAGAGAGAAAGAGACACATTGCATAAAACAACTTTTTTATGCAGAATATAACTCAGAGGTACAAAGCTCACAAGCGACCTTCCATGTGCAGTAAGCATAACATTTATCATTTAATATAAATCAAATGACAAGGTAGGAAACTGACGCTGGTTGAATTGCTCGCCAGGTGTTGCTCTGTTTTAGATACTGCTGATATATCTCTTGTAATAGGAAGGACAACTGATATTATAATCCTTGTATATGTGTTTGGACGGTACTGGAGACAATTGACATGTCAAGAGCACAGCTGGGACTGTATTATATGCCGCATGTAACTGAGCAAGTCCTTTGGGTATCATCTCTGAAACGCACATAGTATCAATTAAGATATATATTTACTAAGACATATATATATATATATATATATATATATATATATATATATATATATATATATATATATATGTATATATATATATATATATATATATATATATATATATATATATATATATATATATATGTATATATATATATATATATATATATATATATATATATATATATATATATATATATATACACATATATACAATCACGAACAGAAGTAGATCAGAAATTTCAGTTTATTCTGATCTAGTTCTGGTGGTGATTAATAAATACATACTTTTTATTAAACGAATATTTTATTTTTAATATAATCACTGATTCGATTTATTTCGTAGAGAAACTTTCGTGTTACGAAGAAGAATCCATTCAAAACCTTACGGATTAACACATAATCTCTCTCTCTCTCTCTCTCTCTCTCTCTCTCTCTCTCTCTCTCTCTCTCTCTCTCTCTCTCTCTCTCTCTCACCATTTTCTTGTCAGCCCAATCGAAAAAACAAATGATTCCATCACCTTCGGATAAAAAAAAAAACTGGTTACTCCTAGCAGAGGCATTCTCGGGAATGAAAGAAATGTCAGTTTCGAAAACTTAGGGACCAACTTCCGAGAGTTGGAGAAAACCATTTTACAACCGCGTCTGGTTATCTCTTTTTTTTTTATTTGTTTATTTGCTTCCTCTCCCAAGTGTAATACTTATGTTCCCGACGACTCTATTAATCCAGTACTAAACATGGCGGAAGCTCCTTGGGACGCCGTATTTAGTACTGGTCCCTCGGGGATCAAAGTATTATGTACACCCTTTTCTATATAGTGTGGTCGACAATTAATAAACGATATCTTCGTGCGGCCGGCTACTTTACATTTACCTCGGAGTAATATATATATATATATATATATATATATATATATATATATATATATATATATATATATATATATATATATATATATATATATATATATTATACATATATATATGTCAACATAAATTAACATTTGAACTTCTTTGTAAAAAAAAAAATCAGATTGATTATTTGTATGCATATAGAATTTATAGATTATTGATTATTCGATATAAATGAACATTTCCTTTTTTGTTGAAGGAAAATAGTTATTCAATTGTAGACATATAGATTACTAAATGGTCAATAATATTTCGAAATATATCATAAACTATTAATTTAACTGTAAAAAAAAAATTCTTAAAATAATGAAATGAGAGCGAAGAAAATGTACTGCCTTACTGTTCCTCCACTAAACTGTTTGCTGACGTTTTTTGTCAATTTCAATATGGCCGCCAGAGGTCACACGCTCAGCAGGGATATTACCACTCCATGTTACTGACTCTCCAAGATCACGATACGCAAGAAAAGGAAACCAGTTCCCAGCGGGTCGAAGTACTTCGTAAAGAACCAAACTCTGCTGTAGCGAAAATATTATACAATAAGCTGCTAAAAAATGTAGTGTAATACATTTTTAAACAGGCTATTACACGTCCCCGCTTCTAGAAAATACCAAAGATGTTTACTCGGCATCAGTGGTGACTGTAAGTCACCTTGAAAATTATGAGGGACTAAACAAGATACATCGGACAGAATAATCTACTGGAACGACCTGCTTTCGGGTTATCAGAATTTCGCTGCTGTCATATTTATCCGAGCAAATGGCCTGCCATTTACAAAGTACATTACGCGTGGACTCACTACAGGGAGGGCAGCTCAGGGATAATGTATTATACCTGCTTTATACTCTTGCCTCTTTCCCCGGGGATAGGAAAGAGAGGATTTAATATGAATTGATACTACTCGTACTGTAGTAACAAATCCTTAACTTTTATTTAGTATGTGAATAGTAAAGTGAGAGTGCCAACTGAGCTCCCGAGGTATTCAGAGGAGTTGGAAGACCTAGACCTACTTGGATGTGCACTATGAGGAGGTAGGCTGGAGATCAGTAGCTTTAGGTTTATGACGATGACGGTAGTTTTTTTTCTTTTTTTTTTTTACCTCTCTCGGGGTTTTTTTCTGGTAAAGAGTAATCTTATTTCTACATGATCCATAAAGGACTTGGTTTTGTACAAGTTCAGCTTTAAAATTCATGAATAATATATTCAAAAGAGGAGTATTTTGAAATAGCAAGACTGGTGTTAGTTCATTTTTATTTCGATATCCATAATTGGGAGCAATGCTATTTAAAGCATTTTCCCCTCTCTCTCTCTCTCTCTCTCTCTCTCTCTCTCTCTCTCTCTCTCTCTCTCTCTCTCTCTCTCTCCACACACACACACAGTATTGGAATTTTGTTTTACAGTGCATCAAAAACAATGGAGAAATAACAATGATCTCTGCACAAAACATAAAATAAATTAAAATGTTTTACACTGGGACTCCTTTAGCACCCCTATTCACTTTTACGGCAGGCATCACATATAACGTTAATGACGAAAATTGCTACAATGCTTTCTCATTGCATAGTTGTTTTTAGATAACAAAACGGATTACACAATGTTGCATATTTGATGAAATTTAACGGTATGTTATCAATGACATAAAAATGATTCCCTGTAATACTCTGCGGTGACTTGTATAATGTGGTGGGGCATATTCTTTATTGTATACCAGGTATTTAGTTTAATTAGAGCTAAACTGATACCGGCAATACATTGATTTATTTCTTTGATGAAAATCGGTGAGCGAATTAAAGATACTGGCACGTGTATGAGGTTAATAAAGCGTTTGTTAATGTTGAAGTGATACAGCAATCACAATACAAGAAAGAAAGAAAGAACGAATTAAAAGTGGTTGGCATTCCAAAAGCCTTGTCGAAAACAAATTAGAAGGAACTTACTGCTTTATTAGTGTTAAAATTTGATATATTTATTGTAAAGAAACCGTAAGACTTAGGATAAAACAGAAAAGAAATCTAGACAACTTTATTTCGTTCCTATTGTTGTTTTGTTTTCTTTGCTTCTTCTTGACAGTTACCTAATTAAGGGGAGGACTTTCGAGAACAGATGGAGTGTGGAATAATTTAACATTCTTAATATTTCTGGTCAAATTAGTTGATATACAAGTACTTGAAATAAACAGAAAGATGTGTATAATTCTTTTAACCCCCAATAATAACACTGAAACTTAACGAATGCCAAGATAGGATGAAGAATATAGAAGCTTAAAAAGAAATAAGGAACGTAGTAAATTCACGTTGAGTAATGAGCTGAATATGATAAATATGAGAAGAAAAATTAAACAACACCACGAGAGATTTTAAGTTGTGTTTCTATAAGGTAAAAGAACAAAATAGAAGCAGAAATTACTTGGCTGGTATCAAGAACAACAATAAATGAGGCAAGCAGGAAATCGAAAGGTGTTTATGGGAAATAAGAGTGAAGAAAGCCGGAATGAGAGAGAGGAAATATTTGACAGAATCGAAGGCTGAAATGACAAGAAGGACCTGGAACCTGGAAGTCTCCAGGGGGTACACAAGAAGGCACAGAATCCAGCCACACATTTTGACAGAAAGAGAAGTGAAGGAGAGTATACAAGAGAAGAACGAGGAAATAATTCCTCACTCTTTCCACAACAAAGCTTGCCTAAATGAAAATGTCTCCCGGGGAAATATGACGAAACTTTCCCAGAAGAAAGAGCAACATGGAAAACTTCGATAATTAATATCTTTGGGAAGTTGAGTCCACTCAAAGATGTTAACAGAAATACAATAACAAGACGATAGATGCGGGATATAATTCCACTGCAATTGTTTTGGCGTTTTTATTCATATAAGATACATTATGGACAACTCATTGCAGAAGGCCGGAAATGAAAGAATATGGCTGAACTAGAAAAAATCGTTTCCATTCGTGGAATGTTTACTTGTATGTGAACACCAACTAAACATTTCTGTCCTTTCTCTCAGACAGTTGCAGCCATTTATCTCACTGAAGCACTGTAGATAGAAAATATTTTTACTCCAGTTTTTATCTACCAAAATAGATAAGTCCTCAAAGTCTCTGCTGTAGATATGAAAGCAGTACTCTGAAATAGTAACATATTCTGTCAAATCAAGAAAGTCAGACAAGGTCAGAAATGGGAAACTGAAAAATAGTATCTGTCTCACCTCCTTTATATTCTTAGTATATGCCGGTTGATCTCTTTCACGAAGCGAAAGTGACTGATGGCAACTCTGTATCTTAAAAGATTCGAGACCGCGGTCGAAGATATCTGAAACGTTACACCCTTCTTGGTGTCTTCATTGGCTAAGGATAAACAAAGAAGAGGGAGTATATAAACCTGAAATAAATAGAGAAGTCACGAAACAAAATGAGGAAACAGAGACTCTTTGACATGCCGAACAACAGAATGAATTTGAGCGAGTAATTCGAAAGTTGGTGCTAGTTGGGGTAGGGAAATCAGCTTATCCCAGAATAATAAACTGGGAAATGACTCAGTTTTCCGCGTATTTAGTAGAAACAAATGTTTTCTATAGCTATTATTTATTCAACTAGCGGGCTCCAAAACAAAATGCAATTCTCATCCAATGAAGGGCTTTTTTTGCTTTTAGGCATTAATGGGACCTTTTCAATTGATAACGGTAGTGCATTTCAGTAACATTTAAGCGTCTCGTCTCTCCTTATGTACCATTATATCTAAATATATATATATATATATATATATATATATATATATATATATATATATATATATATATATATATATATATATATATATATATACATATATATATATATATATATATATGTGTGTGTGTGTGTGTGTGTGTGTGTGTGTGTGTGGGTGTGTGTGTGTGTGTATACAGTATATAATGGTACATAAGGAGAGTCGAGACGCTTAAATCTCATATATATATATATATATATATATATATATATATATATATATATATATATATATATATATATATATATATATATATATGTGTATGTATACATATATATATATATATAATATTTATATATACATATATATACATACAATATATATTATATATATATATATATATATATATATATATATATATATATATATACACACAAATATAAATATATATATATATATATATATGTAAATGGGTGTGTGTATTACGTGTCTATAGTCGTTTAGTCTTTAATGAGTGGAGTGACAAGAGACATTAACGTAAAACCAGGAACCGTCAAGTTGAGAAGATACTAAGCTAGGTGGTGCTTGTGGTAAAAATCTGCAGACTTGTTAAAGAATCTGAATGATTTATCAATCCTGCAGTGTCCATGCCCCTTGCCTTCTCTCTCACCCTAAGACTTGAATTACATGTCCAATTGACATGGGTAATGTTTGATTCCATTAAAGGACGCCTCAAATCAATTTGATCCTTATGAATCTATTTTCACTTACATTAATACCGTGTTGTTTTAATTCACCTATACTTAACTACGTTGCCCTCTTATTAGGAGTTAGTGCACTGGTCCAGCAGCTCTTCTGTCCAACAAGTTTTGCAGTGAATCTGCAACCTTCGTTTTCTGAATCTCTTCTGTAAGTGAGTCATCTTTCACCTCATTCTGTAATTAATCGCGGCATTCACTCCTTCATACCTATACAAATCAGCCATTTCCATTATCTATTATCAGACTCATTATTCCCTCTACTTCCCTTGCATTACCATTATAGCTTTGTTCTATATGAAAGTGGGTTCAACTGCTGTTCACGAATAATGAGTTATGATTTATGAGTATTCGGCTATAAAGCCAAACAGTGCGGCGCTTTCAGACATTCAATGAGTCAAACAGTGAAAAGAGAGTTGGGGTGGTTGGACAGCAAGACTGAAAAAAGGAAGCGGAATGGAGGAAAGGCGAAATGATAGAAATTAGTTGCTACAGATGAGTCGTTTGTGGGAAGTATGAAGAGATTTTTTCCCGAATAAGAGGCAGGACGAATAATTATTATTACTATTCTATTGTCACGTAGTCGTTTCCTAAATGAATTTAGGTAACTGTGGACATTATGTGGGTATATGAATTTTAACAACGTCTACGCTTAGATATAAAACTAAGGGGAAAAAAAGGGGTGCGAACCATCAGGTGACCTCAGGCAAACAATACCTATCTATTGGCAGTCGTATTTTTATGACCATAACGACACACTCATCTCCAAAACTGGAAACGGTCTATTTTCTTTTGACCCTTTCAGGCTCTACTCTTTCTCAGAAAATTAATCCACAGGAACCCAGATATCGGAAAGACTATAAATAATCCCACATATCCTCCCGGAATAGACCTGAAAGATAAGTATTGACTTGGCACAGTTCCTAAGTTTTTTCTAATCTTGTATTCATATTTCCCTCCTCTTTTTTTTTTTTTTTTTTTGTAGGGGTCGTTTCCATAATATTTCAGGTCTTAGAAGAGCCAGGGAAGGGAAAATTCATTTTATCGTTTATAAATCGCGAGAGTTTATTAAATGTCTACGTGTTCCAGTGAAGTTCATTTTCATTGAATTTTTATTAGCAAAATATTTGGAAATCGTTTTTAATGTTGCATTTCATTTTGAAATTGGAATCTTTTCTTTTTTTCTCTCTTCCTGCCTTTCCCCTTTCCTCTTAAGCGGGTGGCACTGACCTTAGAGTTCAGGCGAAGAAGCAAAATTGGCACTGTCTTATCTCTTGATGCCTGGTGGAAAAATACTGCTTCCTTTATCGCAAGCATTATTCAAGGAATACTGTCTCTCTCTCTCTCTCTCTCTCTCTCTCTCTCTCTCTCTCTCTCTCTCTCTCTCTCTCTCTCACACACAACACACACAAACACAAACAGACACCTACACACCTTCGACATCTATCTATTTATATATCTATCTTCCTATATACATGTAATAACTGGATTTGGTGCGGAGTTCTTGAAATGAAAAAGATTCTTACATTTCAGATATTTATTTAGAAAAATATATGTACGTATGTATGTATGTATGTATGTATGTAGTATGTATGTATATGAGAGAGAGAGAGAGAGAGAGAGAGAGAGAGAGAGAGAGAGAGAGAGAGAGAGAGAGGTGGGGAGGGCAAGAGAGAGACAGACAGGCAGAGAGAGAACAATCTTTGAATAACGTTTGAGGTAAAGGAAGTAGTTTTTTCCAGCCAGGCATCAATAGGTAAGACGGCTTTGGAAATAGTGCCAATATATATATATATATATATACTATATATATATATATATATATATATATATATATATATATATATATATATATATATATATGTATATATATATATATATATATGCTCTCTGGGAGTAGCTTTTCTCAGTGACATTGCGCTAATGCACATGTGGCATTTTTT
>JANJGK010004276.1:32500-57500 GCA_039081455.1 Macrobrachium rosenbergii
GTGTGTGTGTGTGTGTGTTAGAAAAATAGATGATTTAAGATTTGAACAAACAAGCCAGTTTTAGCATATTTTCGGTAAACTGAGACGGTAAAGTTGCTATCCATTCTACGGACAGTAGTGTTCAGTCACTTCTGTGATTTAAATCTCGGAAACAGTTATCTAATGCTCACTGGTCTCCATTTAGTCAGAGCTTTTTCTAAATTCGGTGGCAAGAACATTCTTGCTCGTTCTCTACCTGAATAAATACACAGTTGCCCCCTTCCTCATTCCGGTTTACCTTTCCTCTGCAGCGAGAACATTAAACAGCAAAGATATCCTGTCTATATTCTTGAATTCATCTTCAACCTGTACCTCTTCCCAGTTTGACTGAGGTTCTTATATGCCAGTTCTTAGTATACCGGGAGACTTGTTAACTTGCATTATAGAGAATCAGTGGAGGATTCACTGGCTAAATGTGCCTACGGGCAGACAGTTACTTGTAGCTGACAGTTCCCCAGCTCACTATGGCCAAAGATCCTTGCCGTTGCCTATTGGTTTGTAACCGAGGCCATACATCATTCCGTTGCCATTGTTCTGTGATGTTCATCCTGAGCAAGACCATATTATTTTTACCGAGGGGCATGCTTCTGCTTATAGGCACTTATCTACAAGCTTTGCGTACTAAAGTGAGATTTAAGAGACTTTCCCTTGTAAATGAAAGTAAAAATTTTTCGTGAATAATCATGGAATTTAGAATACAAGTTCCTTGACCGTTTTGTATCGTGTATGTGATAAAAAAAAGTGAAAGGAAATTCGTCATATGTAAAAATTTTTCATATAAAAAAAATTATATCAAAGGCCCGATACAGCACAGCCCAAAATGACACAAGAGAAAGAAGGAAGAAAGTGATGGTCCTAAGATTAAGTAATAGTTACTTTCTTTTTGTGCATATTTAATACCCGCATGTTTGTGGGCTTAGAATCCATCGAATCTAAGATGAGACTAAAAATTGATAAAATATTTCATAAGAGGAACCTCTGACATACGGTATGCACAACGCTAGATCTCTCTTATACAGTGTGAACGCGTTACGTCCCTGCTTCTCTGTGTGCATGCTGTTGAAATATGCATCACTTGAACACCTGATGCAATCTGACCCTGTGTTGACAGAAACCTTTACACTTTCGAGCGCTCGGTAAATGTTTTGCTCTGTCGGGTTTTCATTACTACATGCTCGATATTGTTTTGTGTTGCGACGAACGATTTTATCACTTATTTGCTTAACTCTTCTGCACGTTGAGTTAATTATCAGAATTATGGAATGTTTATGCGTTTTGTTTATTGGAACCTTTTTCCAAAGTAAAAAGCTCTCCACAAAGTTTACAATTTTGTTTAATAAAATCCCATGTAAGGGGGATAGTGCCGTTAGTGAATCTCATGCGGTGCACTGTAGGGTCTTTGTAGCGTCCATTCGGCCCCTAGCTGCAACCCTTTTCGTTCCTTTTACTATACCTCCGTTCATAATTTCTTTCTTCCATCATACTTTCCACCCTCTCCCAACAATTGTTTCATAGTGCAACTGCGAGGTTTTCCTCCTGTTACTCCTTTAAAAACTGTTTGCATTGAGTTTCCCATTCAGCGCTGAATGACCTCATAGGTCTCAGTGCTTGGCCTTTGACCTAAATTTTATATTCTATTCCACTCCATTCTAACAAAATCTATATGATGAATAAATTTCACGTCTTTTTATTATTCCTCAAGTTAACTTCCAGCGCATCTTCGCTAGATGAATAATTTAATTATTATGAATATTCTGTATCACGGCTGGACTTTTCCTGAAACCTTGCCATGGGAGAAGCTTGACTTTTTCTATTTTTTATCACCATCATTAATCTCAGCACTTCAACCTGAAATGGCAATTCGTAGAAACTGCCAACCCAGTATGAATATAATAAGAGAATGAAAATTTCAAAACTACTCCAGATTCTCTAAGCCCTTACAAGAGCAAGTAGTAAATAATAAAAGTTATTTCTTTTCTGTACAGCAAAGTCATTCATTGGATTGCTTTCAGTGTTCTAATCAATAACACTTATAATATTGTAATATTTGTAGAACGATTAGTAATAAATCTCATTTTAGTTTTCTGTAAAAGAAGACTATTGTGCCGGCTTTGTCTGTCCATCCGCCCTCAGATTTTAAATTCTACTGTGACTACAGGGCTGCAAAATGATATGTTGATCATCCACCTTCCAGTCATCAAACATACCAAATTGCAGCCCTCTAACCTCAGTAGTTTTGGTTTTATTTAAGGTTAAGGTTCGCCATAATTGTGCATCTGGCAACGATATAGGACAAGCCACCACTGGCCCGTGGTCAAAGTCTTATGGGCCGCGGCTCATACGGCATTATACCGAGACCACCGAAAGATAGATCTATTTTCGGTGGTTTTGATTATACGATGTACAGAAAACTCGATTGCGCCGAAGAAACTTGGGGGCATTTTTTACTTGTTTCTCTTGACATCCATCTTGAGTAACTATAACAAGGGCAAAGAGAGAGCTTTAGAATATGTAACACAAAGGAAACATGATGGTAAAGCGAAAGCTCTAAAATAACAACTTCGATGGGTCTTCTCAAGACCTGATCTGGAAGCAGTGAAAATTATCAAAATTGCTTTACAAACCATAAAATCCTTGCAATCTGTTCTCTCGTTCTATTCCAGACTTTGCTCTTGAACAATTTACAATTTCGAAGGTGGACTCTCAAAACTGGCAACATGAGATACCCACTATCTAGGAAAGAGTGTTTTAAAGCTTCATGCATGTCACTGCAGCAGTATAAAATGACAAATACCTCCCCTATCTTGTATAAACCCTAGAATGAAATTGTCTTTAGTGTTTTATATCAGTATGCTTCGAGCTGATTTGCAGAGCACCTGAATTAGTAGATTTCCCTTTGTATACTTGATATTCTCAGCATTTTAAGGCCAATAAACAAGCAAAAAATGCGCCGAGGTTTCTTCGGCGCAGTCGAGTTTTCTGTACAGCGTATAATGCTGTATGAAACTCTCAGCCACGGCCCATGAAACTTTCAGCCACGGCCCGGTGCTGGCCTGTGTTGATAGCACCTATTGCGTTGCCAGACGCACGATCATGGCTAACCTTACCCTTAAATAAAATAAAAACTACTTAGTCTAGAGGGCTGCAATTTGATGTGTTTGATGATTGGAGGGTGGATGATCAACATACTAATTTCCATCCCTCTATCCTCAGAAGTTTTTAAGATCTGAGGGCGGACAGAAAAATGCAGACAGAAAAAGTGCGGACGGACAGACAAATGCGGCACAACAGTTTTCTTTTACAGAAAACTAAAAGAAAATACAAAATTCGTAACAATGGACTTCTTTCGAATTATTCGTTAATATTCCAAGAATCCGCTTTTAACCTGCTTGCTCAAGATAACTTATATGAACATACTTTATTATTATTATTATTATTATTATTATTATTATTATTATTATTATTATTCTAATGGTAGGATTAGCAACACCGGTTTTATTTTTGGAGCCCTCCTTCAGGACCCATTTGGTCCATCAGGAGATCCCCATTTTCTCGGCATTTCAGTTTATAGGTATCTTGGATAAAGGTGATATCCGTCATAACTGTTTCTGAGTACGTGAAATTAGTTTTCATAAATGTTTCTAGACTTACGCGTCCTCTTTTAGTTCGTGAAGCATCTTATTATATTCGGCGTGCCGCGTGTTCACTCATAATTTTCAAACTTTTTTTTTTTTACATCTTGACCTTGCACGAAAGGTAATCCATTTTGATAAAGCTCGAAATATTGTTAATACGTTGGAACAAACGGTTTGACTCAAGTAAGCACAGAAACAAATAAAAAAAATGTAGCAGTATCATTCTGCAAGTAACACCCCTATCTCGCGAAGGTCTATTTCCGTGAAGTTTTCGAGTGGGCCGATATCTAGGGTGTAAGTCAATAGAGACACCAGGACCCACTAAATAGAAGTGTCCGTTTTGTCAGTAGGGATGGCAAATGCAGAATTGATCTCCTCACTGAAAACATTCATGGCTTTTGTTAGTAATTCACGTAAACAGATCGAATTATCATCTTCATTATATCCTCTTCTCTTTTAGTGCTAAAGTTTTCCTAATATTTTAACTATCTTTTTTCTTTGTTTTTATTCTGGATTTAATCGCTTTCTCCTTCGGATTTTTAGTAACCGACCATAATATCAGCCATTTTTCTCTATTATCCTCCATTACTAGAGCTCGTTCCCTGTGTGTCTGCGCACGGCAACACTGAACACCAGCCTTAATGGAAAAAGAATCTGGAAACCATCATGCAGGAGATTTAAGGGTGTGAATCCGAGTCCGTGATAATATACAAAGACAACTTTTGTGGGTTCCAAAAACTTTTTTGAACTCCAGTAATTTTCTTCGATACCGAGATGGGAAAGTAAGATATATTTAGCAAAAGTTTTATTTCCTCGTACGCGTGTTCGGAATTACTGTTCCATGTTCCAGGTGTGAAGAAACATTATTTTTCTGTGGACGTAGATAGACAGTAAATAAAAATAAGTTTCAGCTGTTTAAAATAGCCACCATTTGAACTGACATCCAGTGAACTGTGGAAGTAAATGAAGTATTTGTGTACATGGTTCATCCCTTTTGCAAAGAAGAAACGCTTAGGATTAATTCATGGAAAAATTTATTTATTCTAAATTACGAGAATCGAAATAAATAATAAATCTTAATTAATTATCAATCCCAAATGACGTCACGAATATTCTAATTTAATTTAGGAATTAAATTGGTAGACACTGGAACTGACAATTATACAGACAGTCCGAGAGAGAGAGAGAGAGAGAGAGAGAGAGAGAGAATGAAAGGTGGATTTCCTGCTAGGAAGAAAGGGCAGCGTGGGAGCCGATAGATTGCAGAAATTACTTTGAAATTGAAAGTTTTCAGGGAACTGATTTATTGACAATCACGTAGCGAGACTCCTGGGGTCTTCTCTTGACTAACAAAAATAAATAAATTTTACTCTACACTTCCTGTGTATGTAGAAAGTCCTTTTTTCGGGAACTGCGGAGGAATTAGTTTTGCTTTGCTGCATGTTTTGATTTTCTGCATTATCATCTGTAAGAGACAGTCTTTTATTTCATACTTACTAAAAGTCATAGTAAGACTTTTTTTTCCTAGAATTTATTAAGTTTCTTGGTACTCACTTTCAAAATAAACTTTGACGGTTATTAGCTTTAATATTACAATGTAAATTATTCCTACTACATTGTTAGTATTTGTCAACCCAATGAGAATTACTCTACTATTATAAATGGAGGCAGCAAGAACATAATACTCAATCTGTGTATGGCCAAGACAGGCCCAGATACGACCCCGAAAGTTACCTCAACACTCTCCAGTGCAATACCCCGACAGGGGATTAGTGCCGTCAGGGCACCTCACGCGGTGCACTGTAGGCATTACTTCATGTTTTTTGCAATCCCTTTCTTTCTTTTCACTGTACCTCAGTTCATATGCTGTCTTCCATCTGACTTTCCACCTTCTCCTAACAATCTTGTTCCATATTGCAGCTACGAGGTTTTCCTCCTGTTACACCTTTTAAACATTTTTTACTCTCAGTTTCCCTTTCAGCGTTTAATGACCTCACAGGCCCCAGCGCATGGCCTTTGACCTAAATTTTTTATTCCATCCCATTCTATCCCAGTGTAATATTCGAGCTTTTACCAGCTCTAAAAAAAATTTTTCATATAATATAACTGTTTTGAGCAACCAAAACACTTATTAAGCTATTTTTATACTATACAGTACATAAGTGAGCATGCGAACTCTCCCCTAAAGATATCTTTATATAACTAAGTTTTCGTCTTAGTACCCGCTAGCAAGCCCTTGTATAAAATGTAACACATTTTCATAAAACTTAACATATTTTAAGACGTAGGAATCAAATATTTGACTGAAACTGGCAGAGAAAGAATTTTAAAAAAGGAAAATTCGATAGTATCATCATGCAAGTAACTTTCCTCATCTCTTAAAGGTCTATTCTCCCTTAGTTTCCGAGTGGACCGATATCTGGGATGTAAGTCAATCGCTACACCAACTGGAAGGTGGCCCTTATGTCAATAGGGGTGACTAATGGGCGATTTACTTCCTCCCTCACTCTGAGAGATCCACATTCCGCCAACAATAAACTAAACCTTGTGACTGGGTTGTCTGGGTTAGATTTAGAGGAGGGAGGCCAAGCTATTACATAGTATTTGATATATAAATATATGTTACTGTATATATATATATATATATATATATATATATATATATATATATATATATTTATTTATATAAATATATACATATATATATATATATATATATATATATATATATATATATATATATATATATATAAAACGTCATCCCTGGTATACAATGGCTAAGAACACACCTTACGAAGGGTCCAAAACAAAGACAAAAAATATTATTTACAATAGTATATGTATTAATAATTTTAGACTAAATGTCATTGTTTAAATGCACAGATTATATATATATATATATATATATATATATATATATATATGTGTGTGTGTGTGTGTGTATGTGTGTGTGTGAATATTTACTGTATGTGTTCTGACACACAGAAAACAAATTTTTATAACAAATTTTAAGCTACTTGTTTATATGCGTGAGAGCTTAGAAAAGAGAGGGAGAGAGAGGGAGAGAGAATTCCTTTACAAAGTAAGCCTCTTTAAAATTTTGAATTTATTTATCAGGCAGTAGAAAATCCTTGAATTGCTACTGGCAAGAGAAATACTACAAAAATTGTGGTGTATCTCAGACGCGCTTTTGTTTAATTAGTTTTTTTCTAGCTTTGTATGCAAAAATATTTCCGTTTGAATATCGAGAGAACGAATTTTTAGCTGAATGACAATTTAGTTATGTTTGTAGCTTAGAAAAGATATATTATTTCCAGATGAATTCTTATTTCATTTATTATTCGTGGTTACTGCTGATATATTTATTTTTATTTTCACGCCAGTATCTTTTCATGCGACCAAAAAACGCCATTCTAAACGCTTTATCCCTTTCACGAAAAACGACAAAGCGAACCTTTCCGTCTCCTCTATATTTCCCGCAAAGTTTGTGGCGCGCATTTTCCGGAATAAGCGGCAGTAGGAATTCCCCTAGTATTTAGTGAGCAAAGAACTGTCTCTGCAAAGTCGCAATATATATTATTTCCCTCCGCTATATCTAAAAGGCATTTAGTTTCATTTATGAGGATAAAAAAGTTAAATAAAACCCGAAAGAAATGCGCTCTGGGATTCTGCTCATTAGTGCAAGTGAATGCATAAATCACCTGCGTGAAAAAGGGGCATAAATTTAACCATCTCTGAGTAATGATTCCTCAGTTAAACAAAACACGAAAGAACAGGACTTCCTTTTTTTTTTTTACTTCAGTGCTTTCCACTCTAGTTTGTTCTTTAGTCTTTATCTATTCCACTCTTCACTTGCTTGTTTAATCAAAATTAATAATAATGTCATTGCGGAATTGTCGAACTTTACAGCATATACTGTATATACACACACACACATATATATATATATATATATATATATATATATATATATATATATATATATATATATATATATATATATATATATATATATATATATATATATATATGATTATTATCACTTTTGTACGTGATTCATTTATCACACATTAGCACAGGTAAAAAATAAGAAACGAGGTGTAGGTCCTGACCGGTTTCGACTTTACTTCCAAGCCATTGACTTGGAAATAAAGTCGAAACCGGTCAGGACCTACACCCCGTTTCTTATTTTCACCTGTGGTAATGTGTGACATATATATATATATATATATATATATATATATATATATATATATATATATATATATATATATATATGTATATGAATATGTATATGTATACATATACATATATATATATGTATATACATATGTATATGTATAAATATATGTATATATATATATATATATATATATATATACAGTATATATATATATATATATATATATATATATATATATATATATATATATGCATCATCTCACTGACTGATGAAACCTTTCCTTTTTAAGATTAACTAACTGACTAAGAAAGTCATGCGGAAAAATAGAAAAAAATATATCAATATTGGTAATGCTGATTTTATATACATCTATGTAATTAAGTGAATTCCGACACCTAATCAGTTACTGAGGAGTTTTATTACTAATCTCAGTTAAGGTGTTGTCATTTGATTTCATCTGTAAAATTATAATCACCGATTTATTAGTGCGGTTACAGACAGCTGCATATTTTAACCCTTAATTAATAATATCAATATACAATAGATAATTTCCACAAACTTTAATGTCTTTTGCTTGTTGCTGTAAAACATAACAGCCAAGCACTATTTAGTTTTTAGAGAAATAAGATTATGGGAATAGATTTCTTACTGAAAGTGAAATTTCAAGATATCATGAATCTTACTCCGTCTAGCATGTTTTTATATGTAGATAAAACCTCTTTATCAACACATTTCTTTTGAATTACTTCCAAGCTTTTGAATTCTTCGTTTGTTATTTCAGCGGTGTGTCTAACGCCTTTTTTTTATTATAATTCCATTGGGAATTATAGCTGATAGGGGAATTATAATTGATAAGAACCTGTGCCTTAGATTTAGTTACAATGAAACGATAGTTGAAATGCTAAATTGCTAAAGTAACATCACCACTTAACTCAGTATTTTATAAATGCCCTCTAGGAGGAATAAAAACTCTTCCTGTAATGTCTCAAGACCCTACAACTCAAGAAAGGGTTATAAAATAACATTAACATTATTTAGCGAAACATTTTTATAAATATTTCAAGAAAATACACAAACTCTTCCTGTAATATCTCAAGACCCTGCAGCTCAAAAAAAGTCACATTGATAATAATAACATCAATTAGCTTCGAGTTTTACGTAATAGAAATAGCGACCAACTTTTCCTGGACGTTTAGGAAGAATCAACTTACATTTCCTCCTCCCGCGGCAACCGGCCCTATTAGTGGCAGAAAGCGAGTACCTACAGCAATGCCTTGATTTTATTGCGCCCGCGTCCGCGTCCTGAATCACGCCTCCATTCCAGGAAGCCAAAACTGGAGGATTTTTCTGCCCGGTTTGCGTCGTCATCAGTTAAGTGGAGGTCCCTATGAGAACCAAAATAGACAAATAAATAAATAAATAAGTATTAATCCTAAATGGCGTAACAAGTATTCTAATTCATTTTAGGATATAAGTGGTAGGCACAGAAACATAAATGTATAGTCCGAGAGAGAGAGAGAGAGAGAGAGAGAGAGAGAGAGAGAGAGATCAAATTAAACGGGATTTGTGTGTGAACGAAACGTGCATTAAAAACTGGTGTGCTACGTTGCTAGATTATACAAGGATCATGTTTACACAGTTCCACATTCAGAGAGAGAGAGAAAGAGAGAGAGAAAGAGTGAATCTCAAATTAAAGGCTTAACGTTAGAACAATCTGCGTTCTAGCGCAAATTAGACCAGTTGCAGTACATTGGCCGGGTAAGCTTTTCGCACGTGTAATACGATGTCTCTGAATTGTGTTTCCTCTACAGTATATTCGCTTGGTTTCTGTTCGTTTGGTTTCTATTTTCAAATTAATTAATTGAGAAATTTTTAATCTCGTAAATGTATTGAATTAATGTGTTACCCACTAATTAAATGGGAAGGTTAATGATTTCATTTGTTCTCTTGGGCTATGCCAAGGGGCCGATTTCTTCATCGTTATGTAGCATGAAGTCTGTCTGTTAGTAAGTGAGCCTCTTCCCTTGAGCAAAGACTCGTGGGCAGAAGTAACCCAACTGAAGAAGGAAAAACTAAGTTAGGTGAACCATCATCTCTCTCTCTCTCTCTCTCTCTCTCTCTCTCTCTCTCTCTCTCTCTATACGTCAGGGTGACATGTATGTTTGTTTGTTTCTCGTCCAAATCCTCAGAGATCTTGTTCTAATCATAATTTAGAATGTGACTTAACTGTCACCTCGTTCTTTCCAGGTCTAAACTCTCAACAGATTTCAAAACGATCGCCAGGTCTTTTCTTATGCAAATCTTGGAAGATTTCCGCACTATGAATTCGAATTCCTTGACCATTATATACTCAATATTTTTTTTTTATCCAAAAGTTTGGTTAATAAACAATGTGCTAACGCTCACGGAACTTAACATATACCTGAAAAGTATTTTAGATTCTATTATTATTATTATTATTATTATTATTATTATTATTATTATTATTATTATTATTATTATTATTATTATTATTATTATTATATCAGGACTATGAATTCCAATTCATGAGAGAAGGAACTCTAATTCATTAACAATTAGTTGAGGAAATAATGCAGTATTGTATTTATTTTTGTTTATTTAACGAAAAGTTTGGGTTACAAACAATATATTTAGTCTCACAAAATTTGATATTTAACTGACAAGAAGTTTTAGATATATTATGCCTTATCATTACATGGAAACTGTTTCTGTTAGTGATTAATAGTTGTACTAATTTGCATTGCCTTGTCCATGCAGCCTTTTCCTATAATACTTATTATTGGAATATGCTTTACCTTTAATCCTTTAATGCCTCTTTCAACTTCACTTTTATGTAGAGCCTTTTAGCAATGTGCTCGTAATTTCGTAGTGTCTATGGAGCAAAACACTGCAAACGCTTCTGTCTCTCCTGTTTCGTGAGAGATACCTGATAAAACAAATACAACAGGAAATAGAATGCCATCCCACCGACAAAAAAATCATTATTTACGTAATTACCAAACCACCCTGAGCCTATTTAGTTATGGAGCACACCACAAATTCTTTATTAATTCGAATAACTTCATAAGTAAAATATAACAACGAATAGCGTATAAAATATTGCTTGTAAACGCGGAAAGAAAATAGACTCGTGTTCAGAAAATGGTAATGCTGTTCAATTCGCTTACTTCAGTTGTTGGAAAAGGGAAAATATATAAATGACTCCGCTGTAATCTTTTTTCCAGAACTATGAAAAATGTGAGCGTTACTGAGGACTAAAAGAATATTTTCAGTGTAATTATACTTCCGCGTTCGAATTTAGACACACACGCAAACACACGCACACACACACGCACACATACGGTGGTATAAATTCTAGTTACTCATGCATAATTTCGGTTTCCGTGTTCTCTCTCTCTCTCTCTCTCCATATATTTGATAAAATGAATATGTCTGGCTCTGTGAAAAAATTCGCCTGTAAAAATGATGGGAGTCTGCCGGCTATGAATAATCCAGTTTTACCAGATTTATGAATAATTCAATTATCGCTCTGTATTACTAAGGTAAAGAAAAACCAGACTAGACTCTTTCACTGCTATTACCTAAGTTGCATTCTTTGTAAATGGGGAATTTAAACAAATCATTCCCCTCAGAAGAATGATGACAGAATTATGTTAATCTTTTTAAAACTTTTACCACTATAATTATAAGTGCATACACTCAATTTTGGGAAACTTTGCTTGGGGATAATACTGCATCATTCCTCCTTGTTAGTGTTACCTCCTGCCCCTGTTATACGTAAAAACACACCAGAAGTCCTTGTAAGTTGCAATGTTCGTTACCGTTTACTTTAACTGATAAAGCCAAAGGTTCATTGTACTTTCAGATGTTTCTCGGAAGGCGGAAGGTCAATTTTAGTGGAACTCTTCGGATCCTCTGTAGAGTTTGAGTAGTCAAATTTAACATGGGGCACTAAACAGAGAAGATAAACAAAAAAAATATCAGTACTGGGCATGTATGTGTATTAATGTGACTATAGTTTGGGAATGTAAAAAAATGTGAATGTACAGTATATTCCACTAGGAACACATTGCAAAGAGGAGGCACATAAATGTTAATGTTAAAGAGCCATTACTGAATCAAAAGCAAATTATATACCACTGACACGTATTTTATGAAGAAGCTGTATGGAAAGGTCATTAAACAAGAGACAAGGCTTGACAATTAACAAAAACACACAATATCCAAATGATGATGAATTATAGGCTATTAAGAACTTATTTTTAGTTATATTCCAAATTTCGTATGTAGATTACTTCGTTGTCAACCTGAATTTTGTAAAAATAAAAAGATCTATAAATAAAATTCTTGCTCGCATTATGGTTAAGGAATAAAAGCCCCTTCTCTTGTGGAAACGAATTCATAATCCGGAAATCGTCCAAGATTTGCCCAAGAAAAGATCTGCTGACCATTTTGAAATCGGTCGAGAATTAGACCTAGAATAAACGAGAAAACAGCTCAGCCACATTCAGTATTTCATGATTAGAACATACACATACATATATATATATATATATATATATATATATATATATATATATATATATATATATATATATATATATATATATATAGGTCGTTTAAGTAGATAACACTTTTTTATCTATTATCTGTAAAAGAAATAAAAAAATTAACAAAAAAACTGCATTCTTAGCAACCAAAAAATGAGGAATATATGCAAAAGAAAATAAGTGCTGATAACGAAAAGAAAAGAAATGAAGGAAAACAAAGTAATACTGAACGCAAGACGCAGAGAGAAACAGAAGTGGCCAATTTATATACTGATCGTGTGTGTTTAGTTTTCCAAATGAGGAAATATGATAATGGCGGAGGCAATATTGCATAAAATGGCTTCTTGTCAGATCCTGGAAAGATACACTATTCTGGCAAGAAGAGAAATAGTGTTCTGACAACCAAAGAAAATATAGTATAGTCCTGTTGAAAATTCTCTTTCTATTAGAATGAGAATCTCACCAATGAAAATCTACAAAAATAGATTTACGCATAAGTTGAGTAAAATTCAAAAGAAATTCAGTATATTGAAGAAACGAGACTTTGTCCTTCCTCTCCTCTGGGCGATCCTTCTCGTCTTGAGAGATGGTTCAGCTTCACAATGTCAAGTGTTATCCAGCCTAGAAACCCAGATGAATGCTGAAAGTTCCGAAGCTGAATGACAGAAGGATGAACCTAACGCACAGAAAACTTCTGCGAAACTTTCGTTTGATACACCTATACAAAAGGCTTATCAGCAGTGTGTTGAACCGGTGTACGCACTGTGCCAGTCACTTCTATCTTGTACAAACTAGCTCCCTGGATCTTTAAGCAATCCCATTTCAAAACCTCATACACCTCATCTATGAACTGTACATTAAGTATTTTGGGTATGAAATGACTGTCCCAAGATGCAGATAGTGCCCTAACAGTGGCAAAATGTTTCAGATTACATTGTATGTAATACTACTTACATCGGCATCTCTGTGAAAAAAGAAAACTTGACGAATGATACCAAGATTTGTGCAGTTTTTGGCGAGACTAGAAAAACACATTTATAATAAACACTAAGTTTTGCTAAATATAAGCAGCATGTACAGTGTTATAGTGGTAGTATTGTAAAGAAAATCCAGAAGTTGCGAGATCGGTTAATTGATGGAACTTTCCTTTAGACCATTTACTTATGGTCTTCGATCTGTGTCACTATTGGTTCCAACCCAGTTCGCTCAAGGATTGACAAATAATAGCTATAAGAGGAGCACCATCGCCTCCATACTGTACTATGTCATGAACAAGGCCAGCAGCATTTCCAGTCGTAAAGACTAAAGTCAACGATTTTTCATCAGATCAGGACAGCATATGACTAAATCCATTCAAAGAAAAATCATCAACAATGACCCGTCTGTTCCTTGTTTCTTAAAACTAATTATAAATTAGGGAGTACATATCCTACAGCACAAATCTCGAATTCAATAGTCAATTACATTGTGGTTGAATAAATGGAAGGAATTAAAAATATCAAGCTGTACAAGCCCAACTCAAAATAATAATCACTGGATTCTTGGGTAGATATTTTAAATACAATGAACAAGCATCGTCATTTCAACATTGTTTCCTAAGAGCGTGATATTTCCATCATGAAATAAATGTCTAGAATCAGTATGTTAGTTTAAACCAACTTGAGAGGGCGCGGGATCTTTAAGAATGAACATTACCCAGCTGAAAAGGTGTAACATTCTTGCTTTCTATACATTGCGAAAAAAAAAAAATTCCTTGCCATCAAAGGGGAAGGCTCTCTCTCTCTCTCTCTCTCTCTCTCTCTCTCTCTCTCTCTCTCTCTCTCTCTCTCTGGCAAACTAAACTTCGCACTTTATGACCAATCCCTCTTGGTCGTCTAAATTCATTAGCTATCACTGTTACTGAAATGTAAGATATCTCAATAAACTTTAATAATAAGGAAAATATGAGAAGTTGTGATCGTCGTCCCTGTGACTTGTAGCGAGAAATGATGAGCGTTTACTGGCTCTCAGATTCCCTTATTGTTTTTGTTTCATACTCGACACATTCATTAGAATTTTATGCCCTCATTCAGGTAAGGGACGCCCCTTTCAGTCCACTCTTTCTTCCGTAATGGCTCACAAAGTCGGGGACTAAGCGCTTGTTCTCCGCCGCCTGATTGGAATTTCTGAAGGGGATATTCCCTGATCTTGTCTGAGTTGTCACACGTTCGTTATAGAAATGACGTTAGATAATGGCCTTTTTATGCTGGGAAAGCATAAGGCAGGAAGAATCGATGTATATTACGAAGAAAGGGATCCTTACGAGGCTAAAGAGCTCTTGGGAGTTGAAAATTTAAGGATTCCTAGTATCATAATTGTGTTGAATCAAATATCCCACCACAGGAAGTTTTCCTTCTGTTATACCTTGAATTTCTAACTAACCTTCTATGATATTGTACTTTTCTAGTTTCAATGAAATCTCACAATATAAATAAGGAAATGGGTTTAGGTTTGAGACATGATGTGAATAAAAAAAAATATAAACGTAGCAGGAATAATTATGGAATAGGAATTAGTCCTCTGTGAGCCTATCGTATAATCATAGAAAACAAAGACTCATTGGAAACATATCACAAAAATCATAATTACAAGGTCAAACCTTAAATGGTAAAACGATCTATATTATAAAAGAAATTACGATGCTTAGCAGCCAGAAGAGCAAGTATGGTTATTCATAATTGTAGCCCACAAAAAGAAATGCAAAATTAATGAGAATAAATAACGCAAGTATGTTCTTTAGATTATAAATGTACTAGCGCTATCCGTCTGAATCGCGCTGAGATTATTGCGAGTCTAAAGCTACTCTTACATTTAGGACACTTTCCCACTTTAACAAATTTCATCCCCATTGACTGATTGATTGATAGTAAGTTAAATGACGTTACAACTGCCGGGGTTACAGACGACGAATTTGATCTTTAAACGTTACGTCAGGAAATTCGTCGGTGCTCAGTAAGGCTCAAGGCCAAGAGAGACAAGGTCTATCCCATTGGGTGGAGTCGCCTCCCACGTGGGGATGACGTATCTTGGAGGTACCGGCTCATTGCGGCAATTCACCTGCTGACGCAATAAGGAGGGAGACAAAGCTCCGCCTACAGGGGGGATTCTGGGGGAAGTGAGCGGACCTTCTCTTTCTCTTGGCATTGGTAAAGCTAGTCAACGACGTTCGGAGATTCTAATTCAAGTCTGACTGAAGGTCGTAAATTATTCGTAGGTGGGTCGTAGCAGTGTTTCTTGTTTTAATGATGCTATATTCGTGAGTTATGGCTTTTAGAGTAGATATGCAGATGATGTATTTTCCTTTTCAATTCCCTGATTTTATTTGACATTAAGTAATTACCGCTGGTGTTGGCAATCACTTCCACGCAGTATGCTTTACCTTGATTTATTTTTTCTACGTCACGGTTTATTTTGAAGGCCAACATTGCAGCCTTTTTCTTTACATCTCAGAAAATATGATTTAGATCGCTGGCATTCTGATCATTTGTCAGGGCATATTTTGGTAATATTCTGAATGTGTAACTATTTCCTGAAAAAACTATTAAACTTAAAATCACCGCTATTACTTTCCCTTCATGTTTTGACAGGCTTTATGACCTGAAAGGGTTTTTGATAAAGAAATTATGTAGCACTGCTTCCGTTCAAGTAAAATTGCATTATATAATGTTGCTGAATGATACTATGAGCTACCATTGTTATTTTTACTATTGCTGTGGTTTTTTGTTATTGTTATTTTTATGAAATATGAAAAATGTTACTTTCACTTATTCTTACCGTGTTAAATTCAAATTACATAATGATAACATTTAATCGAGCATTTCAGATCATCACACATTACTGCGTAGGATTTTTATATGGTAAATAATAGTTTCACCTACAGGAGAGCAGTTAACCCATTCCTATTTGTTCATTCAGCATGGACCATATTTCATTCCATTTGAGACTCGTGAGCACAGAGCCGCGTCAGGACAATCAATGGTGGTCAGCTGAATTGAATTCACCTTCTAGCTCCCTGACTTCGAGCACTTAAATTTATGAAATTCGTAAAATACACAGTGTGTAGAAAAAATTTGCCTTTTTAATAGATTTTTTTCGTTCATGCATTTTACCAGAAGGACAGAAAAATTATCCTGTGTGGAAATCGCCAACCGCAGTAACTTATTATTTGCACATGCACCTGTTTCGAAGGGCACTTCTGTCATCCTGAGTGATGAAATTGATTGACACACTTCCAACGGGACTGGGCTTCCTTTAGCACAATTTTGCCCGTCTCCGTCTCTCCAACATGCATGCATCCAAATATATATATATATATATATATATATATATATATATATATATATATATATATATATATATATATATATATATATAGTAGGCAGGAGAAGGGCGCAGGAACACATACAGAACCAGTACATACATTTATTCGTCTACGCGTTTCTTGACCCGTGGTCACATCATCAGGACATCATCTACAGTTATAAATTAAAAAGGGACATTCAGCATAAATAGTTAAAAGTAAATATACACAAAACATAAAAAAAACTTAAAATATAAAATCAGTTGAACTTAAACAATCGCACTTAAATACATTTACACATTAAAGAACCAGAATAATTGGCCAAGCTAAGGAACCTGGAGAACTGCTTCTCTTGGAGAGTCTCAACATCAAAAGAATTGTACCGGCGCTAAATTGCCAATCATCGGCTGTTCCCCTATTCATAGCATGATGCGATTGTTTGTTTACATTTGTCCGCCTCCTCCTCCTCCTGTTTTTATGCTGTTTTCTTTTAGTGTGTTTTCCTCTTTCATCCTGAGAGGTGCGCCTTCTGCTCTACCTTTTAAGTTTATTTTTAAGTTCCTTTTTATTAAGCTCAGTTTTTATTAAGTTTATTTTAAGTTTACATTTTAAGTTTTCTTTTACTGGTTCTTTAATGTGTAAATGTATTTAAGTGCGATTGTTTAAGTTCAACTGATTTTCTATTTTAAGTTTTTTTATGTTTTGTGTATATTTACTTTTAACTATTTATGCTGAATGTCCCTTTTTAATTTATAACTGTAGATGATGTCCTGATGATGTGACCACGGGTCAAGAAACGCGTAGACGAATAAATGTATGCACTGGTTCTGTATGTGTTCCTGCGCCCTTCTCCTGCCTACTATAGTGCCCTCCGATGTGTGGATTATATATATATATATATATATATATATATATATATATATATATATATATATATATATATATATATATATATATATATATATATATACAGTATGCAGTCGCCTGCATAAGGTCCAATCACGTAGAACAATGCAATTTTTTTTAAGCTGGTTAGCTAGGCCGAACGTTTCAAAACTGACACGATTTTATTTTCAACGGAGAATGAACATGTGAAGCATGACGAGTAGTATTTATATAATGAGTGAATAAAATTCGGGCGTTGACCAATCAGAGTTCAGGGATGTGAAATGGAAGGAATGACAAGCAAGGTAGTGGATGCTGATGGCGCCTGGCTTGGGCTGGATTTCTCTCTCTCTCTCTCTCTCTCTCTCTCTCTCTCTCTCTCTCTCTCTCTCTCTCTCTCTGTTGTTGTTATTAAATAATAATGGCAATAATTTATAATTATTTCAACTATTTATTAACTAGGCAATAATAATAATAATTAAAAATGAAAATAATTCGTTAAAAATAGCCAAATTAATAACGACAATAATGAATTAACGATGGCAATAATTAGTGATAACGGAAATAATTAATTATTGACGATATTACTTCTTGGAATCTCGTGTAGCTATTTGTTCAACTTAGCCATTGCTCCAGGGGATTGTATCTCTAACGTCCAAAGACTTGAGTGATCTAGCAACAACTCTGTTCTCTTATAAAAAGGTAAGTGTCATTTAATTACACACCTGCCAAGATGGACTGCAGTTTTCATTCAATATGCCTGGACGAAATTAATCTGACTGTCCTGTTCTCTCTCTCTCTCTCTCTCTCTCTCTCTCTCTCTCTCTCTCTCTCTCTCTCTCTCTCTCTCTCTCTCTCTCTCTCACGGAAAATGATACAAAGAAGAGATGACTAGCATAATTATAGTATATAGGAAAGGGTGAAACAGTGAACACCCTAAAGCAGCATTTCTGTTCTCTTTTATTTATTTGTCTCTTTATTCTTGTATGAAAATTTCTCAGCATTTATCATTTTCAAACTTATTCAAATAATCCTAAAGCTGCATTCTGACTTAAACATAGAAATGACCTAGGTTTTATCTTCATATACAGAAATTATAAAAAGTAAATGAAATAAAGTTTCCAAGTTGAATCAGCTCTCTCTCTCTCTCTCTCTCTCTCTCTCTCTCTCTCTCTCTCTCTCTCTCTCTCTCTCTCTCTCTCTCTTTTATGGCAGTCCAGTCCACCATCAAGGCAAATCCCATAATATACTTCGAGGACAAAATCCCATTCTCGGCTACGAAGACTCCTAAGACGTCATAATCACTGTCCTTTATGGAACCTCTCAAGAGAGGGGCTATTATTCAGCCTCACAATTTTGGAACCCAGCAATGGAAAGTTGACTCGAAAAGGAATGTTTAGTAGTCCTCAAGGCTGTTTTTTGTTTGCTGTTTCAGTACTCTTGCTTATGCTTGTGCTCTCTTTCTCCCGAGACGCTATTCGAACCTCTGACAAACCCTTGACATCTTATTGTACGTTTATGGGTCGTGTGTTGGCTTTTTTGCATGAATAGTTTCCCAGAAGTAATGGCTTAATCAGGGCCTGCCACTATAAAGCGCGGTATTTGGATGCTTAGCCTAGCCTATGTAGAAGGCACTGCTGAATTGCAACGATATCTTGGTATTAATACGTCTATGAAAGATATAACGCATTAATTTTATGTTTATGATATGATCACTACGAACGTAATACTAACAATAATAATTAATAATAATAATAATAGTAATAATAATATTTATTATTATTATTTTATTACTATTATTATTATTATTTTAGGTAACTTTTATTCATTATTATTATTATTATTATTATTATTATTATTATTATTATTATTATTATTATTATTATTATTTAGGAAAAAGATTCTCTCTTCAACATGTTTCATTAAAAACGATGGCTGCAACAGAAGGGTTAATTTCTTATTTCACTTTTCTTTGTCTTATTCTTTCTTTTCTGGCGGACAGAAATTGAGGAGGATGTGGACACAGCCGAGTAATACTGCTCTCCTTTTTACCAGGACAAATAGATACCAAAATGTCTTTAACGTTCCGTCCTTGCGCAGACGGACATAATCGAAGAATAGAAGAGATTTTAGTTGACTGGGTGGGTTAGATTACGCTAGCTTATGCCAGAACGAACTGTTATCCTATGGTAAGTGTGGCAAAGTCTGAAAGCGAATAGAGACCGAATGTGGGTATCCGGATATCCTCATCAAACATAGATTATTTATGTTAGTTTATTTGTGTATTTACGTTATACTGACAAATGCTGAAACGGTCGTGGTGACGTCATCGTGAATTCCGCTCTTGATTGGCTGACACTTGCCTGGTTGATGAGAAGGTTACCTGTAGAAGTAGTGTCAGTGACGGTTGGAGGGGCGGTTGGACATTCTTATTGTTCTGATTAGTGCCGCTGTAGGGGATATTGTTCGCTCTGGGTATAAAGTTTCTGTCCGGGTATTTGTAATCAAGGTCGCCTAACAAGGTGGTTCATAGGCAGCCTCTTGAGTGACATTTAATTATGATTTCAGTCGTAGTACATGTAATGCCTTAAGTGACCTCCATGGCCCTGCCTGTTTGGAACAGTGCCATGGGCATCCTCACAGTACTTCCTAAAGGCAAGAAGGTTGACATGGAGACAATGGCATTTCTAAGGTATTTCTAAGTACTGGCTCACTTTCTCGATACGAAGAGCTTATATGCGCCCTACAAAATATTTCTATTTCCGATGCCCTGTCCTGTAGGGAAACTGGGGTTGCCTGGGTGTACCAAGCATCATGGGCCCTTCTGGTTTCTTTATCCACGTCACAAAAAGGACGGTTGTTGTTGACTAGGATTTGTGCCGCCCGGCCAAGTGCTTGGTGGGCAATGTGCCAGGGGAAGTAAAGGGTTATTGCTCTCCTGACATGTGCACTGGTGGCACTGAGTTTGTACCGTGCAGGGCATTCGCTTCCCCCATTTGGAAATTCTTAATTGATATTAAAATCTGGTGGTATGAGGCCTGAGTACTAGGGAGCTTGCCTTTAATATGTTCGGTAAAGGAAGTGTGCACTGAATATATTTTACTTTGTTTCTCCTATACCAGTGAAGTTGTAGAGTACCTTTAAAAAATTATCCATTCATTCGTCTGCTGGCTTAAGTAATATTATCCCTTCTCACTATCAATATTACTCCAAGAAGTGATCGCCTTAATGTCTTGATTATATCTTCTTCACTTCCTCGTTCAGAAACGAAGGGAACTTCTGTCACTGAGTTTAGCAAGTTCAAAGCAGAGGAGCAGCTAAGTTCCAAAGTAAGGAAGCAAGAATAAAAGAATAAACACCTGGACTCACACCAAAACATTTTAAACTCATTATGCATTAGTTTACATAGAGATGCAAGGTAGATACAAATTTAAATGATGAGCATAAACGTTCTTTTGTATTCACATTGAAAAAAGAATTACAATAATACAAAAAACTAATAAAACTATACAAAGAAACTTGTGTTGATTAGTCATTCTCTGTCTACAACGTAAAATGAATATAAAACGAAGGTATAATAAACGTCACATAGTAATTACAATAGTATTGTGATCTATCTCGGTAGCCAATTGTCTTTCAGTAATTAATCCTCACACACTTTTGAACAAAGAATGAGCTTTGTGTATAAGAGCATTCTAAAAAAAGTTGCGGAACTGCGCTCTGCATTGTTAAGGTCAAGCCATAAAATATAATAAAATGTAAACATGTCAGGATGAATGGAATACATGACATTGGCAACCAGGAATTTTAATAAATAGTAAATGCTTAGCTTCTCATTGCTTGAATTTGCTACGGCGCTTTCTGCGATTTTTCTTTTTTATTACCCTGTCCAAGCTTGCTGATACCTTTGTCAATAGCCATAATTTAGCTTCTTTTTGTCTGTAGTGGTGTCTCTCACGCATGGATCTTCTTTCCTCTGGCTTATAATTCCTCCTCTCTAACGTAGACTTTGAAAACGACTCTTGTCCTGGTCATCAAAAGCAAAGTATTCGGCATGTCGCTTGCCATCTTCAGAGCATTCGCTCCCCTCCTTGCTAACTTAGCATCAAAAAGTTTACGAATTCGATATCAACAGAAGTAGGCCTGTGTCACAGACAAACGGTGTAGAGATCATCTTCACAAAGGCGCAGAAAAAAGATCTGTGCCTCTAAGCATAAGCGAATAATCCCTGAATCAATACATTCGAAAATGATCCTGGATGATAAAACAGCAAAGTTTTATAGTTCTCGTGATTCCCCTAAATGTCCGGATCACGCAGCGATTCGTGGTGGATAACTTTGCAGAGGTTTTAAATGGAATGGCGAGACGAAGCTTTCATAATTGGGAAACAACTGTTGAGACACAGAAACGATACAAGAAAAGTTACTGCAAAAACCTCGGGAAATAAAATTAATTCTCTCTCTCTCTCTCTCTCTCTCTCTCTCTCTCTCTCTCTCTCTCTCTCTCTCTCTCTCTCTCTCTCTTAGATTGATGAAAATGATGTGGATGTAGCTCACAGTTGTAACCAGGGAAATTTTCGAAGAATAAACGACAATTCGTAACTCGGTTAAGTTCGGGACGGTGTGCAACGTCCCTGGGGTCAGGACATGACGACTTGACCCTCTCTTATATTACCGTCATTTCTGATAGCATGATTACGCCAATAATAATAGTAATAATAAGTATCTTGTGGGTAATAATCACTTTTAATCTTTCGTGGATGCATTACTACCATAGGATTCATCTGTATTGGAAGACAAATGTGTTATAATTAAAGTGCTGTATACACAACAAGGGGCATGGAGGTTATAAGTCCAAATACTATAATTTATGACGGTGGTCTCTGATCACTCTTTAACTTGTCCCGTAGGTGGATACTGCCGTCAGTGCAACTCACGGCGCACTGTAGGCATTACTTAGGATTTTTTGCAGCTTCCCTTTGGCTCCTTAGCTGCAACCCCTTTCAATCCACATACTTTACTGTTGTTCATACTCTCTCTTCCATCTTATTTTTATCCTCTCTAACAATAATTATTGTTTCATAGTGCGACTGCGAGATTTTCCTCCTGCTCTACCTTTAAACCTTTTTACTTTCAGTTTCCCTCTCAGCGCTGAATGAGCTCATAGGTCCTAGTGTTTGGCCTTTAGCTTAAATTTTATATTCCATTTCAATCCATTCCACGCCTTAAATTATAGAAACCTCACAGACGATAACACACATACACACACACACACACACACACACACACACACACCCACTCACACACACGTGCGCACAAAACCTACGTAAAACAAACATGTAACATGCTCCTCATAAGGCAAACGACTTGAATACGATAGAGTAATATAAGTGAAAACAAAAATCAAAACAGCCAAGGAACTTCTCTGCACTGGGCGAGTCAACTGGCCATTGCGGGGTTCCAAAGACGCGGGACTGAAAAATAACAGCACCTTCTCTCGAGAGCCTTAATAAAGTCCAGTGATTATGAAGACTTGAGAGTCTTCGCAAAGAACGGAATTTTATCCTCAAAATGTATTGCGGGATTTACTGTGATGGCGGACTGCTATAAGAGGGGGAGAGAGAAAGAGGTGAAAGATAGTGAAAGAAAAAGAGAGTGGGGAGAGAGAGTTGTCAAGACAGGAATTACCTGGCTTAAGTGCTCCGTTTTCTTTTCTTTTTTTTTCTTTTACTTTTCGTTTATGGGGATAGATCCTCCTGGCTATATGCCACGCTTTTATTATCCTGCAGTTTATTTTTGGTACAATTCTAATATGACAGACCAATTGTTTGTCTTTGTCGTTTCGTGGAATAATGTGTGCTTATTTGCCCAAAATATGCATTGCTCTCTGCAATTGTGTGTGACAGAAAGAACTAAGGGTTGTAGTTAGAACAGTTAACTAAATACCTGCCAAAATGAAAATTTGGACATTGCTTTCAAATTCTAGGGTGACGCCTGATATGGAACTATATTTCTATTTCGTTTTTAAAATTTGTATAGAACAGATTCACTTTGAAGACTATGTAAACAGGAGACTCCGGTGTAGAAGTCAGGTCAGTAATGAAAATTTAGTACGATAAGAGGTTCAAAGGAGAGCGGAGGGTCCGTCAGCTCATTTGAATAAGCACAGTGTTTGTTTTGGCATATCACTAGAAGTTTTTTTCGAACTACATTTCGTAATTTTTTCCGAGATATTTCCAGGTATTCTTATGTTTGTGGAATTACTGACTAGTCGGATAAGAGTTTATTCTCATTTTTTGAATTCTATTTTTGTTTCTCTTGATATATTGCCTAACAAATCTCTTTGCCTCCTTCTTTACTAATTTTGTTTCCAGCACCAAAGTGCCCACACCTCTCTTAATGAAAATGGGTCTTTAACGAAAATTTGACAAACTCTGTTTTGACAATTTAATGCGAATTCATATCATAGTGATAATTAGGAAATGAAAAAATAATCAAATCATTTTTTCGTAACTGTCTTCTATTTCACGTTTGAGGGCATGAAATTTTTAGTATAATTCTAAAAAAAATAGCATATGATTGAATAAGCAGATATTAAGAACAGCTGCAATGACAGGTAGGATTCCAACTGGCGAGTAAATGGTAACCTCTTACCTAAAATTGACCTTATTTTGGGGCGAAAACGGGACAGTGAGTCTTTAAAGGTAAATATAATCTTCTCATTCATTCATTACCTCACAGAAATTAATTTAGGATATCACTGTTTCCTTTACCTTATTTAATTTGCCTTGGGAAAAGATTTTGGCTTTATATCAAACAAGCAAGGGTTAATTATTTATGAATCATTCTCTCTCTCTCTCTCTCTCTCTCTCTCTCTCTCTCTCTCTCTCTCTCTGTGTGTGTGTGTGTGTGTGTGTGTGTGTATGTGTGTGCCATTGTTCGTCGGGTGAAAGGTAGACTATAATTAAATGAGCAACACATTGATATTGACTTTTCGGGCGGACATTGACTCCCTGTAAATGACTCAGTTGCCTTTAACAGCCTTGTTAATAGGTGGCCTCTGTTCCTAGTTTTTTTTTTTTTTTTTTTTAGTTTTCTGTAAATGCAAACTATTGAGATGACTATTTGTCTGTCCGTCCGCACTTTTTCTGTCCGCACTTTTCCTGTCCGCCCTCAGATCTTAAAACTCCTGAGGCTAGAGGGCTGCAAATTACTATGTTGGCCATCCTCCCTCCAATCATCAAACATACCTAAATGTGCAGCTTTTTTGCCTCACCGGGCCGTGGCTGAAAGTTTCATGGAATGCGGCTGAGAGTTTCATGGGCCGTGACTGGGAGTTTCATACAGCA
>JANJGK010004276.1:62500-65678 GCA_039081455.1 Macrobrachium rosenbergii
TATATATATATATATATATATATATATATATATATATATATATATATATATATATATATATATATATATATATGTGTGTGTGTGTGTGTGTGTGTGTGTGTGTGTGTGTGTGTGTGTATGTAAGAGCGTTAAAGCATTCTGTATGGAGGTGATATTTTAAAGAAACATTTGTCTGAAAGGCTATTTCTGCTGATGCATGTTGATGTGGTTAACGGTAAAATTTTGTTGTTGCTAAATGTTGACCATTCTCATATCACACACAAATGTTCACATCTATAAACATATATATATATATATATATATATATATATATATATATATATATATATATATATATATATATATATATATATATATATATGTGTGTGTGTGTGTAATTCTAATAGCCACAATGCCCTCTTAACTTCTCGAATTCTTCGCGCGAAGAATTCGAGAAGTTAAGAGGGCATTGTGGCTATTAGAATTACATATGTGTCTGGTAAAAGTGACCAGTAGATTCTACATATATATATATATATATATATATATATATATATATATATATATATATATATATATATATATATATATATATATATATATATATATAAAATAATAATTTTCCCCAATCAGGGGTGGCTCTAGAAGAAACAACACAATGGTCACTAGCAGTTTTATACTTCAGTTGCTGAATGTCTGATGATGAACTTTTAAGAAAAAAATGGTTTAAAAAAAATAACAAATGCAAAATATCCAAGCATGCGTTAGACTAAAACAGAAGTCCTGTAACTATAATTTTACAAACAGAAATATTCCTATTAAACTTAGTAAATTTTATTTGTATGTTGTGATCGAGTAAACTAAAAGGATTGAGAATGCAGGTATCCAAGAAACACCCACGACAGAAAAATGAATAAGACGAAATCATGTTTCCTGTGACTTGTAGAGGCTCTGCTGTGAGAAATGTGCAAATCGAGGAAGGCTCTGCTCTGCATGTTAACAGGCTCCGCTGCCTCTTCAGAATAGAGATTTAAATGACTTACACTAAATTCCAACCTAATATTTGACAGAATGACCTGGATTGAGAAAGCTGAATAAGAGGGGTAGCGAAGGAAAACGAGAAGGAATAAGAAAACAAAAGATGAATATGATTTTTAACTTGGAAATCTCTTATCTCATATTCACCAACAGACTAGGAAAGAAAGGAACACAAAAGGGGAACAAATTTCACTTCACCATTGAAATCGGGAACACTAATTCGATAAGGTTGACAATTGCTTTCAATTCTTCTGATGATTCGCCAACTTTATTGCCGGTTGGGACTGTTATTCCTATACTGGCATATGTTAAAAGTAAAACTAAACTGAAAATGTTGTGACATTTTGATATACGTCCCACTTTTATTTTTTTTATTCATTCTTCGTACTTTTTTTAAAGATTCATTGATACTTCTAACACTCTCCAATTAAAATTTCTGTTCGCTTGACATGACGGATTTCCACGTAATTGTTTCTTTCCCAGCTGCCTTTCAAAAACTCCCCCTGTCACCGCCTCCTCTCTACTCAAGTGTTTACAGTATTAATCAAAGTGACATTCGTAAGACTCCCCGGCCCCCCAGCCTCCCTTTTTTGTCAATTAATTTTGAGAAAGTCGGCCTGTCGACGGCTCGAATCCACCCACTCTCCTGCCTTCTTTCCGAATTTTAGGAAATGTTCTCATGAGAGGCATCAAGTGAGAACATTTGAGATGCACCTCGCCCCCCCAACCCTCCTCCATTCCCAAACCCCACCCCCCCAAACCCTCCCCCATTCCCAAACCACACCCCCACCCACAATAGGACGCCCATTACGTTTTTTTCACGTTACGTCTGAGAGACTTTTAGCGATGAATTTTCATCAAGAGCCCAATCCATTTATATGAACCTTGCTGTAGCAGACCATTTCGACATGACCCAGGGACCAAAAAGTGACACATAAAATCATCAATTTCCATCCTTTTCACATTTGCTCTTATAAGAATGTGATGCTGCCATCCCAGTCTATACACTTTCTCAACAGTAGTGTAGCATGCTCAAGGAAGCATAAGATCTAGGAATTACACATATAAACAAATATATACACAAATGTTGAAAACAGAGAGCTCTCTCTCTCCTCTCTTTCTCTCTCTCACGAGGCCCAAGACTGCCATTTAGAGGACATTTCATGAAATTCAGCAGTTATGCATTTTACATAAGGACTGCGAAGTGTTGCACAAAAAATGCATTTTCTGGTATTTCATCCATGTTACATTTTTGTAAATGTTTTGTTCAGTTCCCTGTTTTAAATGCGATACTACACTATGTGATTGGATGGTTAACTGGTCCTTCTATCTTCTTTGGAGAAGAAAATAAATCTTTCCATTTGGGTTTGTGAATACAAAAGGAAAATAGAAAGGGTTGACCTGTACGTGAAATATTTTTATAGGAAATCCTCAGTGAAATATTAATATTTGTAATGAATGCTAGAGAGATGTGACGAAATTCTAGGCAGGCTTTAATATTAGAACCCATTTTTTCGCTTTTAACAAGTTTCGGAGTTCATAACAATTAAGTTTACGTAAATGGGAAATAAAATGAGATGTGTGCTTAGGGTCGTTTTAGAGGCGATTATGAGATTGAAAACAGAAGGCTTTTCACAGACATGTCTCTTTGCCTTCTCTGTTTATACATCAGTGAAAAACTGGAATAGAAAAATATTTGAATATAAGCAGAAAACTAATCTCTCTCTCTCTCTCTCTCTCTCTCTCTCTCTCTCTCTCTCTCTCTCTCTCTCTCTCTCTCTCTCTCTCTCTCAGCAAAAGATATATAGATCCAATTTACTTAGATTTGGTTGATTTATGTCTTGCGATGCAACCTACTATCTCGCAAGAAATAGCGGAGCCGTTCCTTAAAACGATTCCAGCGCGTGCTGAGAGGCAATACCACACTGGAAATTGCATCGGAAGACCATCTCGGGTAGAAAAATGCTACCTCGAAAAATCTGCACAAACTTGCATACGAATAAATATGCACTAAAAGAAAGACATCTTATTTCTGTCAGTTTTCATCACAGGTAAAGACTGGGATTGGTACCAGTTCTTATCCACGAAATAGTCCAAAGTAATCTCTTTTTCGGGGAACTAAATTTAATAAAAGATGTATGTCTCTTTCGTTCGCCTGCTG
>JANJGK010004277.1:0-10000 GCA_039081455.1 Macrobrachium rosenbergii
GTCTCCTACTATTCAATAAAAAATCAGAGATAGATAGATAAATAGAATATGTAATGAGCATTTCACGAATGGCTCTCTCTCTCTCTCTCTCTCTCTCTCTCTCTCTCTCTCTCTCTCTCTCTCTCTCTCTCTCTCTCTCTCTCTTTCTGGGCCTCAGTTCACATATACAGTAAATACCCCATTCATATAGTATCATTTGACCTTGCTATTTTGACGTTTGTAAGTTGTCCATTATGATAAAACCCTGATTGCAGGTCACTTTCACAACCTTGTTTTGCAGGTTGATGAAATGGGTGCAAATAAGTCTCTGTTTATAGTTCTGATTCAGTTTTATACATAGAAAACTAAACTGTAATGGTCATTTGATGATAGGAAGTTATTGTGTTTAAAGGGTAAGTATATTTCGTGTCATTCATTATATCATGAAATTGTATCATAATATTCAATGAATGATATTGTACTTTAGTTATGTCTTCAATTCTCCGTATACTCTGAGGTGGCCACGTGGTCACCATGCGGTCCTTTCTCCACGACCAAAAAATGTACAGAAATTTCAACTATAAGCAAGTCGTTATCGCCATCTATTGGCCACCTAAGAAAATCAGCGCAAATATACCAACTGCAGCTTCAAAGATGGGCGTGAAAACTAGCTAGATTATGTTTATTACAACCTTTCCTCATTACTTAACATGTTAATTGTGTTAAGGTAACTAAATACAACATCAACTGGGAATAAATAATTCATAAAAATGAAAAACGACGCTAAAATTTTCACCCACAGCGAAAACGACTTGCCATTTCATAGACGATATGAAGATCCAGGTATGCCAACAGAATAAGATTCAACACAGTATTTTGGACAAGAATTTTACAGTTCTGAGCAAAAGATAATGGAATAAAAAGCTATTTATTTAATCTTCAGGTTTCTACACCTGCTACAGACAGCTTTAGATAATAAACTCTCTTTAATTCATCAACTTTAAAAGCTGTACAGATTGGCAGCTCCGACAACTCTGCTATTACTGTTCCTAGACATAAAGGTCTCGTCATCTTTTGCTCTGAACAAATACATGCAGAAAACAAATACATCATTTTTTGAGAGGGGTGGGGGTGGGAACCATATGAAAATAAACTCATAAGTAGAAGGAATGACCTATCATTATTTACGTACTTAATATCCTACAAGATTAACAAATCATATAGTTAGTGCTTAAGATACAATCACCATAAACAGATCAAATACAGATTCTTCCTAAACTCATCTGCTGTTGAAACTGACGACTAATTCATCATCATTTTATGATACCAGAACATCTGGAAAGTATTAGGCAGTGCATGAGGAAGGAAGGAAGGAAGGAAGGACTATTTTGGTATTAAAAACATGAATTGTCACACAGTGGTTGAAGTTAGCATCTGATGACAGAAATACATGTCGGAATAATAAGTTTTATTTGAATAAAATTGCACCATATTTAAAAAATTACAACTTGAAAATAACTCTAACTCAGTATTAATTTCATTCTGAAAGTTTTCATTGATATTATTGACGGAAAAATTTCTTTTTATCCTCCATAATTACTGAGAATTACCGTTCATTAGCCTGACACCATTAGAGGATTAAGACATAACTGCTTTGATAATGGGAGCCTAATGGTATAAATCAGCAATATTCTGCAATTGCAATGTAAGACATATTCGTCATTGGCGGGTCATAAGCTGCATTTCATCCAGTTTGAAAAGAAGACCAATTTGGCTTACGAAAAAATCCTTAGGCTATGTCTTTGCTTTCTGACGAATCTTGGTCTGATTGCAACATTGCCTTATTGCAAGGAAATTGCGATGTATTGCAGTTTCGTATGCATATTAATTATCCAGTCTGAGGGAAAAGTTGGTTTGTTCAATGAAAAAATCCTTAGTCTATATCCTTGCCACTCTTGCGAATTTTGCCTGGTTTGCAACACTGCCATATTGCAAGGGCGTTGCAATATATAGGAATTTCTGTTGCATATTCGTGATTAGAAGGCCAATATACTGCATTTTATCAAGCTTGAAGCAAAAGTTTCTTTGCTAAGAGAAATAGTCCCAAGGCTATATATAGTCTTGCCATTCTGGCAAATTCTCCCTTGATGGAAATATTCCTTATTGCAAGGTAATTGCAATATATTGCAACTTTCTATGCATAGTGGAACGTTAGGCTGCATTTTACTCCAAAAAGGAATAGTTGGTTTGCTCCTAGAAAACATAATAATAAGGTTACTACTTTGCATATTTCGTGTTGCTTGCAAAAAAAAGTTAAGTATACCTTAGTTTTACCAGACCACTGAGCTGATTAACAGCTCTCCTAGGGCTGGCCCGAAGGATTAGACTTATTTTACGTGGCTAAGAATCAATTGGTTACTTAGCAACGGGACCTACAGCTTATTGTGGAATCTGTACCACATTATAGAGAGAAATGAATTTCTATCACCAGAAATAAATTCCTCTAACTCTTCATCAGCCGGCCGCAGGAATTGAACTCCGGCCCATCGAGTGACAGTCTGAAGCTCAACCGAGTCGGCCAACAAAGGGCTGTGTTGCTTGCAACATTGCCATATTGCAAGGATATTGAGACATAGTGGAAATTTCCATGCATATTCGCCATCAGAAGATCATTAATTTTTCATTTTACCTGGTTTGAAGGAAAAGTCGCTGAGGGCCCCCTAAAAAACTGACAAAGGCTACAGCCTTGGTATTTGGATGAATTTTGCCAGACCTGTAACATTGCAATAATGCAAAAAAGTTGCAATATAATACAATTTAGACTCCGTTTTGCTTTCCCTCTCTTTAGTCTGAATCAAAAGGTTTCGTTCCCCAAAAACACCCTCATTGTCTTGCTATTTTGAATGTTATGAGTTTGCTTGCAACCTTCCCATACTGCAAGCAAATTGCAATATACTGAGATTTCGAATGTATATTTGTCATAAGAGTCCCAGTAGACTGCCTTTTATTCAATTCGATGCTTCAAAAGTTGGTTTTGAGCTCCCAAAATCCAATAGACAACATTTTATGCAATTTCGAGTTAGTTTTTTTATTCCTTTAAAACAACATAAGGCTATGGAGCCTTTATTCTCAATCATTTATGTTTTCTTGCTACACTGAAGTATTGCAAACCTATTCAATAAAAGCTAATTATGCATGCATGCATGCAAGCCATTTAAGGCCCAGTAGTCTGCATTGTGTCCAATTTTAAAGTAAAGATGGCTTACTCCCAGAAAAAACCCCTAGGGCCATATCCCTGTTATGCTGACGAATTTTGCTTTGTTTTCAACATTGCCCTGTTGCCAGCAAATAGCGAAATATTATTGTCATTTTGAGCTCATTCCTCATTAGAAGCCCAATAGACAACATTTCATCGAGATAGAAGGAATGATTGTTTTGCTACTTTATACTAATTTTGCAATAACTGCAACATCATTGCCTTATTACCCCTGCTGTCATCATATTTCACACTGCACCTCCATCTGCAACATTGCAGTGAGTGTGGATACCTGTTGCTCTTTATAATAGCTTTCTGAGAAAGTAAGTCTGAAATAAAATTATTACATGTCATTTTCATGACCTCCTTTTGTAAGGCAACGATATGGGTAAACATATCGGAGGTATTCATTTGTCTTGATTCAGTTTCATATGCATGAAAATATACTGCACTGTTCATGTGAGCATAGGATGTTATCATGTGTTCCACGGCTATATTACGTTTCCGTATGAGTTCAGTTTTCGCCTCCTGTCTAGGGAGACGACAACCGGCACTTTTCCATTCATTGTCAAATGAACTTGTATTAAAATTATTAATGAAATCGTAATTTAGTTTGGTCTTTAATTCTACGCATACTCTATGGCTGCCACGTGGTCCCCATGCGGTCCTTTCTCCACCAAAGAATTTGCAGCAATTTCGACTATAAGCAAGTCGTTAGCGCCATCTATTGGCCACCTAAGAAAATCAACATAAATATACTAACTGCATCTTCAAAGATGGGCGTGAGCTAGGTTACTTTTATTCCCAGCTTTCCCTCATCATTCAAGATGTGAATTGCTTTGAGATAAATCATTCATTAAAAGGAAAAATTACACTAAAATCATTACCCATAGCGAAAATGACATCGCAAGTTATAGACGACATGAAGATCCAGGCATACCAACGTTACCAGATTTAACACCATATTTTAGGCAAGAATACTGACGTTCTGAGCCTCAAATAATAGAATAAAAAGTTATTTACGTAAAATTTATGTTTCCGAACTTACTACAGTCTACTTTAAATGATAATCGATCCTTAATTCATCAACTTTAAAAGCTGTATCGATTGGCAGTTCCGACAACTCTGCTGTTACTGTTCTTAGACGTAAAGGTCTGGCCATCTTATGCTCTGAACAAATACATGCAGAAAACAAATACATTCAATTTACATCATCTTTTTTTGCGAGGGGGATGCTGGGGAATCCTATGAAAATAAACTCATGAGTAAAGGAATGACTTATCATTATTTACATACTCAATATCCTTCAAGATTAACAAACGATATAGTTGGTGTTTTAGATATATTCCTAAAATTATCATAAATAGATCAAATACAGATTCCTCTTCCACTCCTCTGTTGAGATTGATGACTAATTCATCACCATTTTGTGACACCAGATATCTGAAAAGTATTAGGCAATGCATAAGGAAAGAAGGACTATTGTGGTGATAAAAACATGAATTGTCACAGAGTGGTTGAAGATAGTATATGATGACAGAAACACATGTTGGAATGATGTATCTTATTTTAGCCAAATTACACACAAAAAAAAAAAAGAAACATACTCGACTTGAAGTTAGCTATAACTCCACAATAATTCCATTCTGAAAGAATCATCCATAATATTGACGGCAAACTTGCTTTTTATTCTCTAAAATTACTGAGAATTACCACTCATTAATTTCACACTGTTTAGAGGATTAAGGCATAACTGCTTTCATAATGGGAGCCTAATGGTATGAATCATCAATATTCTACAATTGCAATGTTTACTTTTCATTGGCGGCCCAATAAACTGCATTTTATCCAGTTTGAAAGGAAGACCAATTTGGCTTACGAAAAAATCCTTAGGCTATAGCTTTGCTTTCTGACGAATCTTCGTTTGATTGCAACATTGCCTTATTGCAAGGAAATTGCGATGTATTGCAATTTCGCAGGCATATTAATGATCCAGTCTGAAGGAAAAGTTGTTTTGTTCGGCGAACAAATCTTTAGTCTATATCTTCGCCATTCTTGCGAATTTTGCCTGACTTGCAACATTGCCGTATTGCAAGGGCTTTGCAATATATAGGAATTTGTTGCATATTCTGGATTAGAAGGCCAATATACTACTGCATTTTATCAAACTTGAAGCAAAAGTTTCTTTGCCAAGAGAAATAGTCCCAAGGCTATATATAGCCTTGCCATTATGGCGAATTTTCCCTAGCTAGAAACACTCCTTATTGCAAGGACATTGCAATATATTGCAACTTCCCATGCATAGGAGAACATTAGACTGCATTTTGTTCCAAAAAGGAATAGTTAGTTTGCTCCCAGAAAACATCATAATAAGCTTGCTACTTTGCATATTTTGTATTGCTTGTAACATTGCCACATTGCATGGATATTGCAACATATTGTAAACGTCCATGCATATTCGTCATTAGAAGAAAACTCATTTGTATTTTGTCCAGTTTTAAGGAAGAATCGTTGTAGCCCTTACAAAAATTGCCAAGGGCTCCAGTCTTGGTATTTTGGTGACTTTTGCCGGACCAGCAACATTGCAGTAATGCAAGACATTTGCAATATACTACAATTCCGACTGCATTTTCGGCATAACAGACCGATTGCTTTCCCTTTCTTTAATTTGAAGCAAAACCTGGTTCCTTTCCCAAAAACATCCTGTTTACCTTGCTATTTTGTGTGTCATGAGTTTGCCTGCAACCGTGATGTATTTCAAGCGAATTGCAATATATTATGATTTCAAATGCATATTTGTCATCAGACTCTCAGTAAACTGCCTTTTATTATTAGTTCATAACTTTAAGTTTTTCCTTTATAACAGCCTTCTGTAAAAGTAATTCTGGAATCAAATGATTGCATGACCTATTCATGACTTTCTTGTGTAATTGAATGATTCGGGTCTAAATATGGTATTTGTTCTATACTTTTGACTTCGTTCCACATAAATGAAACTAAGCTGTAACGGTCATGTGCTCATAGGAAGTTATCATGTGTTCAAAGGTTAAATTACGCTTCAGTTTGAGTTCAGTTTCAGTCTCCTGACTAAACCAGTGGTAATTGGGAATTTTCCACTAATTACGTTATGAAATAGTATCAAAATGATCAGTTAATGAAATCGTACTTTAATTATGTTTTCAATTCTCCGCATACTCTAAGGCGGCCACATGGTCACCATGCGGTCCTTTCTCCACACAACAATTTAGAGGATTTTTTACTATAAGCAAGTCGTGAACGCCATCTATTGGACACATACGAAAATCAGCGCGAGTGGACCACTGCATTTCCACAGATGGGTGAGGAAACTAGTTACATTATTCTTATTCTCATCTTTTTCTCATAATTTAAAATGATGAGTCTCTTGGGATATCTCTATTCAACTTCAACTGAAAATGAGTATTTCAGGTAACGGAAAAATTACCCAAAATTCGAGGCAAGGGAAGGCGATAAAAATCAACTTGCCTACAGTCTTCCCCTACAGCGAAAATGCCACCGCCCGTCATAGAGGATATGAAGATCCAGGCAGACCAACAGAATGACATGCAACATCGTATTTCGGACAAGAACACTGCAGCAGTTCTGAGCATAAAATGATTGAATCAAAAGTGATTTACTTGAATTAGAGTTTCTTAAACTTACTACAGACTGCGTGAATTAACAAACTGCCTTCAATTCTTCTGCTTTAAAACCTAATATAGATTGGCAGCTCCGAAAATCCAGGCATACCAACAGAAAGAAATTCAACATATCGTTCTCTGGAGAGAATGCTGAAGTTGTGAGCGTAAGATAATGTTATTAGGGTTTATTTATACCACATTCGGGTTTCTGACTTAACTGGAGTTCACTTGAAATAATAAATTATCTTTAGTTCGTGAACTTTAAAAGCACGATGCAGATTGGCAGTTCCGATAACCCTCCCTGCAGTTCCCGTCCATGGAGGTCAAAGTCTCAGGCCAAATATCTACGGGAAACAATTGCATCGTTTATCTTTAGATTTCAGTGGGAAATGATACGAAATAAACATAAATATGACGTGGGTTTGTTTACATACATAATATCCTCCAAGAATAACAGACCGTATTGACGATGTGTAAAATATTTCCCTTCTATTCATCGAAAAGGACGAGCATAAATTCAGATACCTCCTCAACTTTAGAGCTGAAAATGTGCAGATGTTGTTATGTCAGTCATTTTCGATTAAATTTTTGCTTGCATGCTTCTTCATGCATTCGTTCTAAAGACGATTATCATTGTTGACTGGATTTCATAGTATAATTTAAAAAAAAATATTAAACATTCTATTATCGTGAATTACAGTCATGGTTTGATTGCAGTATTATGCTTATACAGTGGCGAAGACACCACTGACTTGTCTTAGTTTCATGACAGATATATATATATATATATATATATATATATATATATATATATATATATATATATATATATATATATATATATATATATATATATATATATATATATGTGTGTGTGTGTGTGTGTGTGTGTGTGTGTGTGTGTGTGTGTGTGTGTAGCTCCTTCTGATGACACCATCTTGAACGAGGCTGATTATCCTCGCAGAGAGACGCATCGTGGGGGTCGTCACAATATAAGGGCCTCAGGGGCATTTTGGGACATGTCGTAGGAACCAGTCGTCCGCCATAGTTTTCTTAAGGGCGTCGTGTGCAGGTAGGACCGGGCTGTTCTTCACCAAATGGCTAATCTCACTTTTATTTCTTCTAATCCTAAATGCAAAGATTTTAATATGGGAGCAGTTAGAGGAGTGGACCATTCCTCGACGATCTTTGAATTTCCTTATCTGTTTGATAGTTAGAATGACCGTCATTAATGAAGAACACCTGGGTGACCCTTAAGAGTTCTCCATTTGTGGAGTGCCATGAAGAGCAGTGTGAAAGAGAGAAGGAGCCCTTTCAATAAAAACAGTCGTGGCACTGAGCTTCAATCCTTCAGGGCACTCACTCACTCACTCACTCCGACCGTGAAGGCAGAGGCCCAAGTGAGAGACCTTCGTTGACGCTTCCGTCTCCAAATGCCCCAAATTTGCGAGACAAGGATGTCGAGGACTGGAGGTTGTTTTCCGTCTGTGCATAAGGCCAGCTTCTTCATCTGCACAAACAGTAGATGAAGAATTTGTTATCGGCTATATTTGGCTTTTCTTGTGCTTTTCTTTGATTTTCTAAGTTTATCTTATTAAATTGAAAACGTTCCTGAATGTGTCTATTCCCTTGCTTTGATGACCTTTCCACTAAAGAGAAACTTTATTACAAATCAAGTTGTGTGGACGCATCCGTTATTTACGAGTATAATAATAATAATAATAATAATAATAATAATAATAATAATAATAATAATAATAATAGGTCTTATTAAAAAGAATGGCTGTATTATGCGAATTTATCTTATATAGTGTCTTTTCTATCCTCCTTATGATTCGCTTTTCAGGCTCAGCGATGTTAGTCAGTAACTGGCCGATATTCATGTTGGAAAAGGACAGTGTGCGGAATATTGGAAGTCTTTTATTACAATATTCAATCAGAAATCGTTCGTCTGGGTTCAGGTTCTATTGTAGGTACCGTCGACATGTTTCGACCAGCTCGTTGGTCATCCTCTGGACGTGGTTGCAGGAGGTCTGAAGAAACGAGGTGCTCGGGTTGGTATTTATAGGGGAGGTCATGATCGGTGCTGAATTATGATTGGCTGCCCGGGGCATGTACCCTCGAGCGGAGCCTTCCCATCCAAGTTCTGTTTTCATCTTGCGTGCGAGCGGCGTTGTAGTGCTGAGGATGAAGAGAAGAATTTCGATCCTCGGATGCTGAATTTTGATTTGCTCGTACGCTATGGGGATCGCTCGGTGCATGTCTCCTGGCTGCCGTGGGGAGGAGAAAGGTTTCTTGCGTAATGTTGAGTGTTGGTTTCTCCTTCCCAATGTGCAATGCTTCCAAGAGGCGTAGGCGGCGGTGGTCGGTAATTTGGTCAATTACTTCGATGTTCGTGATTATGTCTTTTCTTGCTATCCTCTGGTTATGGACGGTCCTGGCATGATTAAAGATAGCCCCCTCTTGGGCGTGGCAGGAAATCCTTTTGGAGAAACGCATGGTGGTCATACCGATGTAAGAACCGAGGCATCCTCGGACGGGGCATGAGTACCGGTATACCACGTTGGTTTTCTTCAAGGGGTCCTGCTGAGGGGGGGCTGGGTTGTTGCGCATAACCAGGCTGCTCGTCTTTCTGCTCTTGTAATAGATAACCAGATGTATGTTTCTGTTGGAGTCAACAGGGCTGACATTATTCTTGATGATGTTTTTGAGGGCGCGTTCGTCTTCTTTATATTTATGATGAAATTGCCCTTTGTAGAAGAGCTCTATGCGTTCAGGGGCATCGGGGCGAGGTTCCTGACGGTACCATCTATCGATGTTCGCCTTGACAGATTCTACTATATCCCGGTTTGGGTGTCCATTGTCGACGAGGGTTTGGGCTACACGTTCCATTTCTCCGTGGGTGTCGTTCCAGGAGGAGCAGTGTGAGAGGGCCCTCCTGACGTAGGCGCTGATGGTGGAGCGCTTATACCTCTCGGGGCACTCGCTCGCCCCGTTCATACACATGCCCAGGTTCGTGTGTTTCGTGTAGACCCTCGTAGAGAAAGAGGCCTCTCTCTGTTCCACAAGGACGTCAAGGAAGGGGAGGCAGCGGTTTTGGCTCTGC
>JANJGK010004277.1:15000-25000 GCA_039081455.1 Macrobrachium rosenbergii
GTATCTTAAGTGTGGAATTTTACTGTATATTTTATCTTACAAATAGAATTTTTCCATATATTGTACCTTACGTGTGGAATGTTTCCATATATTATATATTAAGTATGGAATTTTTTCATATATTGTGTATTAAGTGTGGAATTTTTCCATATATTGTATCTTAAGTGTGGAATTTTTCCATATATTGTATCTTAAGTGTGGAATTTTTCCATAAATTCTGTCTACCGTGTAGAATTTTTCCACATCCTGCATGGTACGTGTGGAATTTTTTCCCATGCTGTATCTTATGTGGGGAATTTTTTCACATATTGTATCTTACGTGTGAAATTGTCCATACAATAATTATCTCACGTACAGTATTTTTCCGTATATTTTATCTCATATAGGAGTGGAGACTTGCATGCACCCATTCCATTATCTTAAATAGTTTAAAGGAGTTTTAACTTGCCAAAAGGAATAAAGCTTAAAAATATATTGATGAATTTGACAAGTTCTTCGTCCAAGTTTCCAAAAGAAACATCGAATGTCACCGAACTTTATCAATAAGCAGGAATCTTCGTTTCAAAGCTGCGCTTTCTCTCCTGTTACTAGAAAGTTGGTGCTTAAAATAGATGCATGAAATCCTTAAGCCTACGTAAAAGTGAAAGTTGAGAGTGAAAGCAGGTAAAGAATGACGGTTCAAAATAGGCACATTATTGTTTTCACTCTCCTGCATAAATAAAGCGAATCTCTTTATATGAAGGAAAACAAAAAGGAGATTCCTAAATAATAAGTCGTGAATATATAACATGTCTGCATCATGTCCATTCTGGTCATATTTTGCACAGGAGACAGACAGCTGGAACTCCCTACTGGAGTCATTCTGTCAATCAAGTTTCTGGCATAAGAGGCAGATAAACAGTCAGACAGACACAGACAGGTCTGGGAGGGATGGGTAGAGGGGGAGAGGGGGTTGAAAAAGATTCACCTGACCCTATAAAATTGATGAATGACGCAAATTTCGAACTCTGAAACCTCTCAACCTGGCAAATTGCTCGGTAACAGGTTTGTATAAGATTATGAAAGAGTTTGCATAACTCTGTTTTGCAATATCTAAGTTTTATCACAAAAAATTATTTAAAAACGATAACATTTATATATTTTTTTATTTTATATTTTTCATCACCATTGTAAAAAGTGCTTTTGGTCTATTTTCAAATAAAACTGAATGGGATTTTCGCCTCTATGGACAGACAAGATCACAATCCAGAATTATTTCTACGCAAATCAGTTTTTCCATCCCCAGAAATTCAGCACTTGACATCAACCTTGAAAAGGAGCCACCAGATGTAAGAGTGTCATTATTAAATTACTAACTTTACCAATTAGAGATAGTTTCAATTTTTAGAGATATTAATAGACATTTCGTAGAATTTCTTTTCATACATAGATAGTTATACTTTTAGTCTAAATAACACGAAACATTTTAATTGTCAAACTATGATTTTCGAATGTCAGTCTGTACAGCATGACAATTTTTAGACCTTTATCTAAAATCCTATTTTTTTTAGGTTTTTAGCGTGGTATACATAACAATATTTAACATATTTTACTTATATTATAAATATCCCTTTGTGAAACAGTCTCATGAGAGATAGAACAGGTGACAGAATAGTCTACAATCGTCGGGAGCTTCATACATACATATATTCACAAACACACACGTATATAATGTGTGTGTGCATGTATAATTTATATATATATATATATATATATATATATATATATATATGTATGTATGTATGTATATATATATATATATATATATATATATATATATATATATATATATATATATATATATATATATATATATATGTATGTATGTATGTATGTATGTATGTATGTATATATATATATATATATATATATATATATATATATATATATATATATATATATATATATATATTTATATACATACATACATACATACATACACTGGGCCATAGTGCTTCAAATCATCTTTTGATAATCATCTTACTTCACTGTTCTCAAACGCCATCTTTCCTGATAAGTTCCTTTCAAGGACATCAAAATTACCTGCGAAAATGGCAGACAAATCATATTTAACCTGACCTCGAGGTCAACCTGTCATTACATCTTCAAGACATCAGGAAAAGTTGAAATGGTATCAAGAGGTAATAAATAGATGGACATTAATTAAATGCCTTGAACTTATCAGAGGCTCTTTTGGGCCTAGTGGGTGTCAGTGCCTAATTTCCTTGGCAAGATTCACTTCCGATATCTGTTCGGAAGTTCAAGCGAAAATGCAATGCATTACCGCCCTAATACTATTCTTCTATCATTTTAATACTTATTTATCTATTTATATATTTATTAAGTTATTATTTTTTTTAATAAGTGGGATCTCTTCTTTCGGTATTTCACTTTACTTCCTCTTACTTCTTCTTCCTAATGAACACTACATTCCCTGGAAGGTTGAATTTCAAGTCAGTGGCCCCTTTGGTGGGCTTGTTTCATATGAATAGGTTTCATCTATTGAATAATAATAATAATAATAATAATAATAATAATAATAATAATAATAATAATAATAATAATAATAATAATAATAATAATAATTAAAAATGAAAATTAATATATATTTGGAGTGTGGTGATCAATTTCAAGGTCAAATTACTGGCAAACATTTAATCGTATTGGCCCATGACCCTTATAGGAGGTATTGCGGTCAGTGCAACTCATGTGGTGCACTGTAGGCATTACCAAAAGGTGTCTGCAGCTTCCCTTCGGCCCATAGCTACACTCACTTTTCTTTCAGCCTTTAATTTACCTCCATTCAACCTTACTTCCTTCAATCTCGCTGTTCAACCTCTCTGACTATTACTTGGCTGCAACTGTGAGGTTTTCTCCCAGTTCCACATTTAGATCCCTTTATTTCATCTCCTTTAGTTTCTAGATCTATTCATCTATCTCGCTGTCCAACCACTCCAACTCCCTCTTTTCACTATCTTGAACGCTGAATGGCTGGAAGTGCCCCCCCCCCCCCCCGCCCCCCGTGCTTTGCTTTGTAGCTGAATATTTCATAGTAAATGAAATCAAATCACATTTGTTCGTGGACATTGACTAAAATCGAATAATATTATGTCTCATTATAATTAATTTAATGTAAGTCGAGTCTTATTTAGATTTTTCAAAGCGATAGTATCACTAACTAAAAGAAATATATGTAGATGCGTGTGTGTGCGTGTATAACTACTGTATGTATGTATATATATATATATATATATATATATATATATATATATATATATATATATATATATATATATATATATATATATATATATATATATATATATATATATATATATATATATATATATATATATAATGTGAATACAACCTCTGGTTGGTTGGAGAGCTGCTTGAACAGCCAATCACAACTAACAGCAATGATATCGGTTGTGAATATTTACATAGAACAAAATTAACGTTCAGGAGCACAAGAACTATTAAAACATTATATTAACATAACCTTGAAATATGAAGTTAATCAAATCACTGACAACGCTTTTTATTTTCACAGGAATGTCATAGACGCAAGAGCCCGTGATGTACAAGACCACATGAATCTCGGAATAGCATCATAAAAAATGCTTCAGTCTCAGGATATCTGGTTGATTCACTTCCAGATCAACACAAAAAACCTGATTTTCGGCTTCAATCAAGTAAGTGGTCCATTTTTTTTTATAAGTTTCTTTCGTCATAAATCAGGTCCGCCTTCTTTTCTGATCTAAGGAAGTGCTCGAACTCACTTGCTAACTAGGAAACCATTTTTTACAAAGTCTAGACGTTTCATGTTGCCAATGGCTTGTTTCCTATCTGTATTGACCTCTCTCTCTCTCTCTCTCTCTCTCTCTCTCTCTCTCTCTCTCTCTCTCTCTCTCTCTCTCTCTCTCTCTCTCTATATATATATATATATATATATATATATATATATATATATATATATATATATATATATATACATTTTATATACTGTATATATGATTTATATACATATAATTCTGACTCACGTCAGGATCGAACCCAGGTCTTTCAATTGAAAGGCGAGACCGCTGCCAACCGAGCCACATATATATATATATATATATATATATATATATATATATATATATATATATATATATATATATATATATATATATGAGATTTTTTATCACACCGTGATTTTTATACAATCATGAAGCTACAAATGTCGCTGAATATCAAATCCACGCTACCTCGGGAATATCTCCGATGGAGAATTGTCACCGAAGGGGAATTTATATAAGTGATAAATGGATTGGTACCGCCGGGACACGAACCCTCGACACGGAACCTATTCAGCGACTCCAGTTGATGTCGGGACACGAACCCTCGACATGGAACCTATTCAGCGACTCCAGTTGATGTTAGAGAGACGTCAACTGGAGTCGCTGAATAGGTTCCGTGTCAAGGGTTCGTGTCCTGGCGGTACCAATCCATTTATCATCTCTAACGTCAACTGGAGTCACTGAATAGGTTCCGTGTCGAGGGTTCGTGTCCCGGCGGTACCAATCCATTTATCACTTATATAAATTCCCCTTCAGTGACAATTCTCTATTGGAGATATTCCCGATCGGAACCTATTCAGCGACTCCAGTTGACGTTACAGAGATAACGTCAACTGGAGTCGGTGAATAGGTTCCGTGTCGAGGGTTCGTGTCCCGGCAGTACCAATCCATTTATCACTTATATAAATTCCCCTTCGGTGACAATTCTCCATCGGAGATATTCCCGAGGTAGCGTGAATTTGATATTAAGCGACATTTGTAGCTTCATGATTTTATATATATATATATATATATATATATATATATATATATATATATATATATATATATATATATATATATATATATATATATATATATATATATATATATATATATATATATATATATTCAATTTCAATAACCAGGTGAATAGATAAAATCATACGTAGTTATTCATGCATACAACTTCGAATGCAGGAGGAGAAAAATTTTTCAAACACCTCACTTCAGGACCAGTAAAATAAATCAGTTATCAAAGTCGACATTTTTCCACCACCGACAAATATATTTATTTACTCAACACCAAAAACTGACAGCCACTCCAATCGACATTCAACATGTCTCGTACCTTTCTATAAACAAGTAGGCTATAATCCAGTTGATACATTGCCCCAGGTAATTATATGTATCTCCTCAATGGACCTTTCTACGAACAAGTATAATCCAATTGATACATTACCGTATTTAGTTTATTTATTAATGCATCTCCTCAATGGATACTCAGGGTCATTTTCACTGTATATTGTATACTGAAGTCACATAAATAGACGCGGCCACTCGAAGTTTCAGTTGCAGATCTTGCTAAAGAGATGATGTTCTTTTTTCCCAGAGAATAAATAGGTAAGTAATGGAATTAGTTTATTTATTTATTTATCTGTCTATCTGTTTATTCATTTACCTCTTTATTTATCTATCTATTTATTGCTACGGTTAATGGACAGAAATAAATATATTATTCTAGTCAAGGCGTCGCAAAAAAAAAAAAATTTCAATCCATTTGTTTACAGAGAATGTTGGCAGGTATTAGAAAATACCTATACCCTCTTCTCTCTCTCTCTCTCTCTCTCTCTCTCTCTCTCTCTCTCTCTCTCTCTCTCTCTCTCTGAATATCAGTGAAGCTCCGCAGATTGCTAAAGTTATTAATTTAATAATAATGTTCATATGTTAGATGGGTCTGTATTCAAGGTTTAGGGAATGTATTAAATTTTGTATGTGGAAAAACTGGAAATGAATTGTTATTTTCCATCAAAATTGACTCATGAAAGCAACATTGCAACATATTGCAACTGGGTCCTAGCAGACTCTTCCTCCAGCTGGGTAAAATGCAGTATTTTAAGTCTAATCATGCACAGGACTGCGAAATTGAAAATTGCTATCAATGCAGACTATGCCAAAACTAAAGGAGACGGTGTTTTAAAATTTGCTTCTTTTTTTTTACCTCTCTTATAGATTATTCATCCGTGCATTTCTTATTTAAAATTGGGATGCTTCCCCTGTTGGATCCCTTGGTTTTGTAGCATTCTGCTCTGCCAACTAACCCTTTCAGTCAAAAGGCCTTTGTAAGGCCTCTCTAAGAGCCAGAGTTGTCAATAGCAATATTTTGCTTTGTACGTTGCCTGTGAAGTTATTATTCCTGCTATGACGCTCATTCTGGTGTCACTGGAAAGCGGAATGCTTGTACTTTATTCTGGTATATTCAAAAGAAGTATATAAGCAAAATTTAATAATTTCAGGATGACTTAAAATCGTCAAAAAAATAGCCAGTCTCAGAATCTTAAGCCACACCGGGGCTGCTTGCAACCTAACCAACTCCTTCATGTATAAAAAATTATGCAATAAACATTTAATGAAATTACTATTGCCTAGTAAACCTCTATATATTTAAAGGACACATATATGCATTTCATAGCTTCAATGCTTTAAGATGTGATGAAAGAATTTTTGGAGCGAGATGGTACTGACAGAGCCGTCAGTTGTAAAATCTTTGTATTCAGCAAATAGTTTGATTCCTCAGCTATCTGCGTGAGAAGCTTAGCAATATTGCCGGTCAGGTGATCTTCCAAGCGTTATGTATATTCGTGAGTACGTGCGTTACTTTGATCTAGATTATGCCAAAATCTGCCCTAAAAGTGAGTTTGATCGTTCATTAACGTGACAGAACTGCAATTGTCCAGTCATAAGCTTTGGAGAGGATCCAGGCTTTGAAAATCGGCAGATAAGGTAGAGTTTCAAATCTCTGTTTTTATGGGAGGAAATTGAACTTGTGATTTTTACCATGACTTTCTGATCATTATGAACTTTTGAACTGGTGTGGGAGATTTAATATGAATATTCATACCTCTTTTATATTATTATTTTGTTATGTTACGTTTGCCATATCTTGGCTATGCATTTTACACTTTCCATTATTGTGTTTTGCATTTCATATATTTTTGGGAGTTTTCTATCATGTTTAATTCTTTCGACAGATGTCTGTGGACATTTTGGAATAACATGTGGACTTGGGAGTTTAAGAAAAAGGACATGCAAGTCATTTGCAATGTCAATCTCTTTATGTGGTAGACTGTTTTTTTTGACATGACTTTTATTTGTTGATTTGTGAGTATGTGAGATTTTGGGGATTTCCAGGCTATTAGCCATAATGAGACTTCTTTAATCAGAAGTGTTTTGCAGTTTAGAGTTTAGCTATCTGACTTGATAATTCATTTATTATGCATTTTAATCTTTGCTTTGTTTTATTCATTTCTTGTTGGGTTATTTGAATAATAAACCTATTTTTGTAGAAACTATTGTGTTTCTTTAAATAGTCCATTTAATTGCTTTGAGAGAATGAGTGAGGTTGGGTGGATGAGCTTCGGAAAACGATGAGAGAGAGAGAGAGAGAGGCGATACACGGAGAGAGAGAGAGTTGAGAGAGAGGGAAAAAAATGTGAGTGTTATCATGGGTCGAATCTTCATACGTCTTTTTCCTGAAGAAGATCGTTAGGATTACACTACGTACACTTTCAAAAAAGTGTTGAATCTGTTCCCGTAACATATATACCAATTTAATTGTCTTCAAAAACGGCTCTTCTACTGCTTTCCTTTTCGTCTGGAATGATCTCGAAAAATGAGCAACCTCATCAACCCACTGCATATATCATCTTAGACAAAAGCTGTCGACAGAATCTTGCAACTCCAAGAGGGGAGATGACTGAGCTCACTACATCTCCCGGATGAATCATTTTGCATCGCGGCCTTTACATTATTATTATTATTATTATTATTATTATTATTATTATTATTATTATTATTATTATTATTAGAAGCAGTGGTAGTAGTAGTAGTTTTATGTGATATCACTTAAACAGAACACTAAAAAAAATCGGTATATTTGCTAAGCAATACCCTACTCTATGCTTACCAAAATAAAGCTAAAAATTCCTTAAACATTATAGATTATCTAATGAACATTAATAAAACTATCCTAACTCGAACTACTGACATTGCAAGCTTGAAATTATCTGCATACATCTCAGCTAGCTTTCACGAACGCAATATTTTCAATGAAACATCTGATATTCATTATCATTTATATTTATTGATTTTTTCAAAAAAAAAAAAAAGGCGAACCTCATATGATAGGTCAGAAACTAGCATTTTCCAATTAAAATACAGGTGCCTCGTTTTCCCCCAACTACCGAAGGGCTTCGGGTGACTGTGACGTATGCAAAATCAGTACTCGAAACTGGATTGGACCGGATTTAATTTCAGAAACGTGGACTACATACGCCATCTATTGATTGTCCCAAGCAAAACGGTGTTCAAACAGAAAACTGTTGTGTTTTTGATAGCGAGGCAAGATAAAAATGGCAGAATAAGTGATTGCAATGACTGTATTCAAAAATAAAGTTTGTATTTAGTTATTTAGGCCGCTTGATGCCTAGAAAAGTAGTGTTTGAAGACTGATACATAAAAATGTACGAGGCATTTCACGAATTGGGTTCTGGTAACACATACACTGCCCGGGACTGTTAGCCGGCGAAAAGCAAGAATTACCAACAAAATTTGACAATCCCACATATTATTATAGTCTAAATTATGGCAAAACTGGGGGTACATTATAAAGAAAAGGATTTATAGTATTATTCGTAGCTTTAATCTCGGGAAAACCTGACATAAATGGTATTTTTCTTTGGGTTCCTACTTTTAATTTTTTCAGGGGTTTGTATGGCTGGTTACAGGGCTACAGGGTGTACCTACAGGGTGTCAGCACTGTGATACTTTTTAAGTTTTCTCCTGACTAAATGAGTCCAGAAAACCACCACTGGGTACTTTCTAATACCTCCGTAGATGACGCACTTCATAAAGGTACAAATTTCTATACGTTAACGTATTTCATCTTGAAGATAATGGTCAGTATATAAGAGATTTTACATAGCTGATATCCTAAAAGAAAGATATTTGTCCTTCAAGTTTCCACAAGGTTATAGAGATTAAATTATCTCCTAGGTCTGTAATAAAGTCAGAATACACTCTATATTAATATCATATAAAGAAAAAGTATAATAAAAAGCTCAGGAAATGCTTAAAATGATAGTGATACTGATATGGGTAACAGAATTACCAAGTGCAAATGTACTTTTAGTTTTTCTGCAGAGAGAAATTGGGTATAATTCTTATGCAAATTGATGGAAATTACATCTGATTACGATATATATCATTCCATTTGTATTATTCATATCCCCAGGGCTGCTTCTCGATTTCCTATCGTATCCTCGGGATTTTAAGGTTGGTATTGTGAGTAACAAATTCCCGACGTATTTCAGCGTCAATTTAAGAATTTCCAGGAATTTTAGCAAACTCGAAACATACTTTCAATAAGAAACAATTATTTTTATTGAATATATCTCCAGATTGGCAAAATTGCGATCAAAATATAATTTAAAGGATTCAGGACGTTTGCTTCGATCAGTCCTTGACGTGTCACGAGTGCCAACGTTTTAGACTTTTAAACGAGAGAATTTTCTGCCTTTTTTACATTATTTGCTATTTTTTTAATAAAAATGACGAAGTATTCATTACGAAAATAGTTTACTATCTTTCATTCATTGATTCTCGTAAAGAATAGTTCGTCATTGGCCGTTGATTGCATGTTAAAGCCTCTATTAATGTTTGTAATCCTGCTTCCTCCCCGACAAGGAGCAGCCATTGTTCGTTACCAGAACGAACTTCGTCCCTTTATTGAAAACTTTTTACGTTCTTCAAAATGTCCCCTACTTAGGATCAATTTTAGGTATATATGAGACTTCCTACTGTAATAATTATCATATATATTGATAAAGTATTTATTCGCGGTCTTGCTAAATGAATATATA
>JANJGK010004277.1:27500-65643 GCA_039081455.1 Macrobrachium rosenbergii
GGTGTAGGCCTTTGATTGGTCAAAGCAATTCCTGTCCTGTCACAGCTGTAAGCCTCAGTGTAGTTCTAAACGCGAAATCGGAAAGTTAGTTTTGATATACAGGTGCAATAGAAATGGCAATAAGGACACCGCTAAGAACGAGGAGTTTCCAGATAGTTTTTTTCTTATATTGGAAATCTTGAGACGTTTCTAGGTAGTTTTTTTTCTGACATTATTGTGTCATATTCTTGCTCTTGTAGGAGGTGGAGGTTTGAACTTCCCTTGGGAATCTGGAAAGTGTTATGGAAGGGAGTATTGTGGTCACAGGATGGGAATTTTGAACATTTTCGAAAAATACTCGTAGATTGTCAAGTCCCCCAAGGTTGGAATCTGCAGCCATTACTTGAGGTTCTCTGCAGCGTGCCTTCCAATGGGCCCCCTAGCTGCTACAACCCCTTTCGTTCCTTTTATTGCACCTCCTTTCATATTCTCTTTCTTCCACATTACTTCCTCAACCCTCTCCTAACAAGAGGTTTTCCTCTTTTTACGCCTTTCAAACCTTTTCACTGTCAGTTTCATTTTCAGCGCTGAATGACCTCATAGGTCCCAGTGCTTGACCTTTGGCCGAAATTCTACATTCAGTTCAATTCAAGGTTGGGAGTACCCATGGTACAGTATACTATTCAAAAGGATTTTCCATTTTTTTTTTTTTTTTTACCAAAAATATGAGGTGGTTAATGATGGGAATGGTTGAGGGCCGTAACAGACCCCCCCCCCCCTTTCTCTCTCTCTCTCTCTCTCTCTCTCTCTTTCTCTCTCTCTCTCTCTCTCTCTCTCTCTCTCTCTCTCTCTCTCTCAGTTGAAACCTCTGAAAATTTCAAAGAGCCTAAGTGTTTTTGTGAAGCTGAAGTGACGATCCAAACTGTTAGGTGAGTGACCATATTGCTTAGCGAAATGATCAGTGGTATGCAATTTCATGACTGGCTCTATTATAACTTGTATATATTTTATGGTCTCTTGCTTTTCATTTTTATGCCGAATTTCATCGCACTGCCTTCTGTTGCTCAGAAGGATTATGACCAACCTTAAATATTAATAATGGGTTATTAAAACCAACTACGGTAGAGTTTTATTAGCTTTGTTAGTAATGTGGCCATTTGAAAGCTACGAAAGTGCTGACACTGCAAAGCCCAGTCAGATCCTTAATTAAGGGCTGTTGCTTGAAGGCAATGAAAGGAACAGTCTCTCTACTGAGTATGATGTCGCCTTGCAGTTTGAACCTCAAAAGTTGAAGCGAGGACGCGACGCTTGACTACCCCCAAGCAATTCTCCTGCTATTTTATTAATTTTCTTTAATTTTTTTCTGCATCTATAAATGCTTAAATTTTCAAGTATGATATGTGCACTTTAAATAGATTATTATCTCTTGAGTACAATCAAATTCCAGTGAAGGGAATCAGATGGCTAAGCTTGAGATGACGAGGCCCTGTAATGTCATGGTTTAAAAATCCACCAAAATCAGTGTTGATATAGGCCCGCTTTTTCTCTCCTTAAGTGACAATAGTGATCAACGGCTAAGAAGTGCTTGCAGAGTCAACATCACGAATTTGCAACTTAATTCACCAGTTAGTCTGTAATTCGTGTAACAATGACCTACTGAACATTCATCACGAATTTGCAACACAGTTTGAATTAGGGAAGTAATTGGGGTTGCAGGTGAATTGCTTGCTTACTGACTTGAAGGTGTCAGCTTCGAAATAATAATAATAATAATAATAATAATAATAATAAATAATAATAATAATAATAATAATAATAATAATAATAATAATAATAATAATAATAGGTCTTATTAATAATAATAATAATAATTACAGTGAGACTCAACTTTCATTTCTCTTGTCATTGAAAGGTAAGGAAATGAATCCAGGCTCGGGACAGTTTTTAGCTGAACAGTTTGAGGTTTTTGTGGTCATGTGAAACCGTTTTTCAAACATGGTCATCAAAAGTACAAAAGGATGCTTGTGTATGGTATCAATTTTTGCACCAATTTCTCGGTGGGTAGGATCCATGGACATTAGGTGACGGGTGGTGGGAAATTTACACACGCACGCGCGAGCAAGCACATGTTAAAGACAGGCTTTATCGCATTCATACTGCACCACCGTCTCTTTTATCAGAAATGAAGGAGAAGCTTCCCAATTGGTCTTTCACCGGCCGTTCGAGGAAAAATTCCCCGATTCCCTTATTATAAAGGAGCTTAGGTTAGGATTTATTTAGGCTGCATCTCTCTCTCTCTCTCTCTCTCTCTCTCTCTCTCTCTCTCTCTCTCTCTCTCTCTCTCTCTCTCTCTCTAAAGCTCCAAGACTTTCAAAGGACGATTTTCGGTTGTTAAGAGTCTAAACGCTGTCTTGGGACAGCATACGATCTTGTGTGAGTATCAATTTCATTTTATTCCATACATCATAAAAAATAAATCTGATCTTCATTAACGTAAGAAGTCCACCTGCCAACGAAGTTCTTCACCGCCGTAGTTACGTAGTGACGTGACAGGTAACCGGAAGTTCTTGGTTCCGGCCCAGTCGAGACGAGGTGGACTGTTATTGATGTCAATGCTGATGAACGAATTAAGGCCCTTCGAAGCCTTCGGAAAAATCCTTCTTATTTGGTGTTTTTCATCCCGTCGTCGATGCTTCCGGCTAGCAAAGGTATTTGGCTTTTATCTTTGAATTTCCTTTCGTATTGGCAGAATTGGCGTCAAGTGTTCAAATAGCGAGACTGAAAGTCAGATGAACAATGGGCATCTATCTGAGGAGGAGGAAGCATTGCTGCGAGATACTGACTCTAAAGGCTACTCGTGACACGCAAAGGTGAATGTCACTTGGATTCACGTTTTCTCCTCGGCATGGATTAGGTAATGCTTTAGGCGAACTTAATGATTTTGTATTACAAATTAATCTGAAGAGAGAGGTGGGGGTGGGGGAGGGGAGAGGGGGTGGGGGGGTCGAGGACGGGGGGGTAGAGGACAGAAGAAAAATGGTTCCTTTTCACTGGATTTGCTTTCGCTATGAGGACTGGAGTTATTCCATAGGTGGTGGGTTCAACTAAAAGATTTTCTGTGACATAGGATATTTGAATATGTCGATGTGCTTCAAAAGACAGAGAATGACTGATCTGCTTCGCAGCTTTTGTTGTTAGGTTTACTGATCTGTCGTATAAGTGACTTCCTTTCAGTTGTGAATATAATGGCGCTAGTTTTTATTATTACTCTTCAGAGAAATGCTTTCACAGAGGCCCTGGATGAAGCACACTCTTGCGTGCATGGTTCTAGTTTTGCCTCTAAAGCTCTATCATACACGTGTGTCATGAATCATGAGGCTCCTGTAGATGGATGGAGTGTCACTGACAGCCGGAGGAAGTGGGGAGTGTGTGGGGAAAAAGCTCTCTCTCTCTCTCTCTCTCTCTCTCTCTCTCTCTCTCTCTCTCTCTCTCTCTCTCTCTCTCGGGCACCCCAGCTTGTCTGCGTGTGGTTTTCTGTTCGTCTGCTTCCCAGTCAGTCTTAGTCTGGGAGATGAGGTCAAAAGTGAGGGAAACTCACTTTCGCTCAAAACTGTGTTTTTCCCACTGCACTGGTGGTTCAACTAAGGAAATGCCTCGGGAGATTATTAAAAAATAGTTGGGTGCAAGTTTAATTATCATCGTACGTGCGTTATTTGAAAGCAGTTTCATTTCATTACATGAAATAGTTGGAATAAACGCTGCTGAATCTGGACACGCTTGCTTTCAGAAGCGTTTCGTGGAGGAGATGCTACACTGCCTACTTACCGTTCTGTAAGACAAATTCAGGATCGTCTCTGTTTTCTGAAACGGGCAGCAGAGCAGTCAGTCAGTTGCACTGGCCATCATCTTAGAAATACTGCCTTTGTGAATAAATATCTTGATGATGAGTGTTCTGTAAAAAAACTTGTGATTAATATGGGGTATCGCATTTCTGGACAGGATTGCCCCTGTTCACTTGATGTAGTTCCATCTGGGTCCAGAGGTTTTACAGCGAATTTTACAAAGGCCTAGTTAGTTTGCCCTTCAATAAGGTTTTAGGCCTGGCATTTTTATTCATACTGATTTTCCATTGAATAAGAGAAATTTATTTACTTATTGAACTATGAATGACAGGGGTTACTTATGCTAAATTCATCCCTGTGTCATACTAGAATCTGCTAAACATTTGAGGTTTCAGCTGCATTTGGATAAAAAACTTCGCTGTTTGTGGATCTTTTATTTTTTTTTTTTTTAATGAATGTTTCCGATTTCATCTGTTGCTCTTTCTATATTTTTTCTCCTTTGCAGGTTGGTGAGGAATTGCAATAAGAACGCGATGACACTTGAAACAAAGAAGTAAGTCATCGATTGAAGTCTCATTATGTGTGAGTGCTGAAAACCCTTTTTGTCCGAAGCCATTGTCAGTGCATAGCATTATTTTCCAATGAAGTAGTTGTTTTGACGCATTTCAGAACAGAGGGCTAACCTAATCAATACTGGAGGTCCCCAGGAAGGCATGAATTTGAGTTTTTATACATCAATTAAAAACAAATTAAAAACATTTTCTAAATAGTTTTTTTGTTCATGTAAGTCCAAATACCAATTGGTGCCTCCTGCATGTGGAAGCCAGGCGGTGGCCACATATTAAAGGATTTTGACTTCTTTAAATAATGTAAAGCACGTGGCTCCACTACTGATGTACATATCTGTGTGGATTTAACCCCGTGTAGATTTCCCCCACTTCAGTGGATGTGTCAACCCTAGAACTGATGTGGGCTATAGGCCTAGTGTTCGTTTCCTGCTTTAGAAGTCTGTCTTCTGCTGCTCTTGCAAACCAGAACTCGTGGTTTCACCTTTGGGCTTCTGTTAACCAGCAACTAATTCAAGACTGAACATTCCTTCCACTCAAGGTATTACAATATTAATATTGGCCCGAGTGCTCACTGCGATTTTATTTCACTGTTATATTTTGCTTTATAATTTTTTTATGAGTTTATATACTATGGCGTCCTCTTTTGACTTCTGAACAGCATCATGACAATATCGCTATTTTGCTTTGCGGTATAATTTTTCAAAAACAAAGTTTCAGTGTCAGACTTTGTGCTGACAGTTGGTTGAGTGCATGTGTCAAAGGTCTAACTAAAACTTCAGGTTTCTGTATACCGAAAATCCTTTACTTATTATATGATGGTATGAGATGTGTCCCCCACCCCGCCCTCTCTCTCTCTCCTCTCTCTCTCTCTCCTCTCTCTCTCTCTCTCCTCTATCTCTCTCTCTTCTCTCTTCTCATTTCGGCGGAAATTCACTTGGATGTGTCTGCAATGCCGACACAGGAAAGAGACAAACATGTGCCCAGAATAATCCCAGCAGCCGTATTATCAGGCCATGAAGATATGATTCACCAGTCCCTGTGTCACTGACATCAGACCTCTTCACGGTCTGCTGCTGTTCTGTGCAGCCACAATGAAGTCAGGTGTCTTTACTATGCCCAAACGCATACCCTCTTCATGAGCTTCTTTCCCATCCAGAAGTCTCCTGCAGTGGCTGCCTGACATCCTTGGCTCTGTGCCCTTCCATCAGAGCATCTATGGTAGCCTGACCTCTTCTGTACATGCTACGGCGTTTTGTTCACTGTAACCTATGGTAGGCCTATTGTAGGCTTTTCACTTGAGAGAAAAGTTATCCTAAACTGGAGGTCATTTTCATGGCTTCTCTCTTTTGGTCTAATTCAGGCTGAAGCCTAAAGATACAAGGTGGGTTGGAGACGGAAAGGCTGCTGTTTTGGGCGATTTAGATGGCCTTGTGCCAGCTCTGGGTCTTACCTCTTGAGCAGTCTGATTTACCTACTTTGAATGAGGTTCCTTAGTGCTAACACTACCTCCCTGGGTATACTCATTATACATAACTTACATAGTAATTGATGATTCAGTTCAAATTCGAGGAAATACAAGCACGTATATTGCAATGAAAGGCGCAAAAACAAACCATAGTTGTGCTCTTCTGTTGAAGTCTTCGCCGTTTCTGCAGAGGCCGTGGGCACAGACTTAACCAGGGTCCCATGAGTGCGCTCTTTGGCGGTGAGTAGCGCATTACTACCTTTTTTTTTTTTATTTAGAAACTTTGTTTGTGCTTTCTTCAATTTCCAAGTGTTTCGTAATTTGCCGGAAATGATTTCAATTCTATTTCGAAGGCGATGCGGAGTCAGTTCTAATCCGGCGTCTTTGCTACCAAGTCTTTCGTTTCAACAGCACATTACTCTCGGGAGAAGCTGCGTTTGTTCAGAGAGAGAGAGAGAGAGAGAGAGAGAGAGAGAGAGAGAGAGAGAGAGACATAATCATGGAAAAAGCATCTGGATTATAGCGCGCGTGCGCACTGTGTAACGTTGTTAATTGAAACCCGTCATTGGCTGAGAAATGTCATTTGGAATGAAAGTTTTTCAGTGACACTGAACTCTTGACCGGCGTTTGTCAGGAGATTTTAAAGCAGAATTTAGTTCAGTTATTGACAGCAGGAAAGCTTTCGTGGTTTGACCTGTGTTACTTCCTAAGAGGCAGTTCAAGGCGCATCTACTGCTCGTTAAGACTGTATTTCATGTGATTTGACTTTTGATGGCGCGTATATCAAATAGACTTCCCCTCTAGGAGTGGAAAGTGGACTATCTCAGTTTGATTTTCTAAAAATAACGGTGGTGGTTCCTATGGCCGTTCAGATAGAGCAGGTATCCAAGGTAAAGGGAGTTATTTTTTATTTTTTTTTTAATTTGCTACATTTCATCGTATGTGTGACCTTCCCTGAATTAGAAAGACTGTTTAAAATAGTTGTGGGTATATGGGAATACAGCATTGAGGTAATTCGTTGCCTCTGTATGGTAGCCTCTCCTGTTACAAGAACTGGTTCCTTGCTTAAGATGCATTATTATTATTATTATTATTATTATTATTATTATTATTATTATTATTATTATTATTATTATTATTATTATTATTATTATTATTATTATTATGCAGAAGATGAAACCTATTCATATGGAACAAGCCCACCAACGGGGCCATTGACTGAAATTCAAGCTTCCAAAGATTATTATTATTATTATTATTATTATTATTATTATTATTGTTATTATTATTATTATTATTATTATTATTATTATTATTATTATTATTATTATTATGCAGAAGATGAACCCTATTCATATGGAACAAGGCCACTGAAATTCAAACTTCCAAAGATTATTATTATTATTATTATTATTATTATTATTATTATTATTATTATTATTATTATTATTATTATTATTATTATTATTATTATTCAGAAGATGGAACCTATCCGTACGGAACAGGAAGCCCACCAAAGGGGCCACTGACTTGAAATTCAAGCTTCTAAATATTATTTTGATTATTTTTTTATCATTATTATTTTTATATTTATTTATTTTTTTGTCTATCACAGTCATCCTATTCGACTGGGTGGTATTTACAGTGTGGGGTTCCGGGTTGCACTCTGCCTCCTTAGGTCCTTAAGAGTTCATCACTTTTCTTACTATGTGAGCTGTTTCTAGTAGCACACTGTTTTGCATGAGTCCTGGAGCTACTTCGGCATCTAGTTTTTCCAGATTCCTTCTCGGGGATCTTGGGGTCGTGCCGAGTGTTCTATGATTATGGGTACAATTTCCACTGGCATGTTCCATATCCTTCTTATTACGATTTTCAGGTCTTGATACTCATCAATTTTCTCTCTTTCTTTCTCATCTACTCTGGTGTCCCGTGGTATTGCGACATCAATGAGTGATACTTTCTTCTTGATTTTGTCTATCAACGTCACGTTTGGTCTATTGGCACGTATCGCCCTATCTGTTCTGATACCACAGTCCCAGAGGATCTTTGCCTGATCGTTTTCTATCACTCCCTCAGGTTGGTGTTCGTACCACTTATTACTGCAAGCTACCTGGTGCTTCTTGCACAGGCTCCAGTGGAGGGCTTTTGCTACTGAATCTTGCCTCTTTTTCTAATGGTTCTGTGTAGGCGCTGGACTCTCGCTTGCTATGTGGTTTATTGTCACGCCTTTCATATTGCACTTCCTGCATATGGGTGAGATATTATTATTATTATTATTATTATTATTATTATTATTATTATTATTATTATTATTATTATTATTATTATTATTATTATTATTATTATTATTCAGAAGATGGAACCTATCCATACGGAACAGGAAGCCCACCACAGGGGTCACTGACTTGAAATTCAAGCGTCCAAAGAACATGAAGGAGCTCATTAGGAAGAAGTAAGAGAAGGTAAGGGGAAATAGGAGATTCTCCTTCAAGTAAAACTGCCCATCTGAACTGAGCCTCTGATTCACTTTGTATGGGAAACCTCCAGTGCATTTATTTATTGATTTTCTTAATTACACATTTTCAACGTTAAAGTGTTCTTACAGTAACGTAACGCAAGCCGGAAAGAAGCCACTGTTACTCAGCCAATCAGAAGGTCGGTTCCTACTCAATTGTTTGAAAAGGAATGTCACGGATGTTTTGATTGGTTCAGGAGTGTTCCAGGCAGCCGGACTTCCGGAGGACTGGGAAAGGCAGTGCTGAATGTAGTGCTATGGCTGTGGCTGGTCCGTCACGGGATTCTCAGCAATGTCCGTTCGCAGGATTTTTCCACGTTTATCGGACGTCGTTGTGGAAAAGGTATACAGGTTTTGTTGTGGTTTGGGTCCCTCCACCGAGCGAGGTTGCTGGTTTCATTCTAGAATAATAATAAAGGTGCGGAGGTTTGGACCAAGTTGGAAGCTGCTTAGAGAAATAGTTTAATGGCCGATAGTTTCCAGTAGGGAAACTGGACTGAAATCCAGGTATATTAGATTAGTGATTGATGGAATAATGTTCCTTGGAAGAGGGAGATCAGAGTGACCATGAAGTAGGATGAAAGCCATGGGTTTTAATTTGTATCTTTACAGGACCTCCCATAGGTCCTCATTTAGTACATAAAGAATTTCCTATAATGATATATCAGTTTATGGTATGTTTGGTGTTATTCTCCTAACTGTGTTCTATATAATGAAGGCAGTAGACTTGCCTTCCCGACAGTCTAGTCTCGAGTGATTGAAACTCCGTTTTTCCGACTGCCGTTGAAATGGAGATTAAAATGTTCGCTGTATGCTGACGGCAGGATAAATGTGATAATAATCATAATGGGTGTTCCTAATGTCTCTTGTCTGAAGTGTCGAAAGGGTTTTGGGTGTCACATCTGACACTTTGAAGTGGCTTAATCTTGTGTCACTCATGGTTTTCCTGGAGAAGCCTTCAAAGAAGGGGCGATGCCTTATGGAACCAATCTTCCAGGCATAGTCATTCCCCGAGAGGGAGAATAGAGGCTATTCCTGAAGCTTGTCATGCTGGGTATACTTGTATTCTTGGTATTCTTGATTGACGGGATAACATTCCTGTTTCGACAACTGTCGTTTGACATAAAACTAAAAGAAAAAAAAAACTTGATACAGTGGCTATGAGTTGCAACAGTATCATTCAAGTCCTGTGGATAGTGAAGTTATTGGCTGAAGACCTTGTTGAACCAAAACCAGTCTTACACTTCTGGCAGAAGGTCCCCCCGAGTGCTCAGTGCTTTTACAGAATATATTATATGGACTTTCATCTGTAAAGTTTCTATTTATATTTACTGAAACGCCTAGCCACCACCAGTTCACGTTCAAAGTTAATCTTATTGGTGTAAAAAATCATCATTTGAATCGGGGTTAAAATTATCTTTCAATTGGTGTCACAATTATAATTCAGTTGGCGTCAAAATTATCATTCAATTGGCGTCAAAATTATCATTCATTTGGTGTCAAAATTGTCTTTCAATCGTGTCAAAATTATAATTCAATTGGCGTCAAAATTAACAATCAATGTGTCATAATGATCATTCAATTAGTGTTTTCAATGGACTCCGTCAGACATATTAAGACCCAAGTGGCTTTCAGTCAGGTTTTTACACAAAAATTGTAAGTTGCCATTGGCTGTCCATCTTCTGAGACGTGTAATCCTAAAGAGAGAGAGAGAGAGAGAGAGAGAGAGAGTGCATTTGACAGGGCCTTGAGGTCCGATTGGGTCCGAGGTCGTCAGAAAGTAAGTTCTTCATAGTGTTTATTAAACTATTTAAGGCAAATTTTGAGTTACAAAGAAACAAATGTATCTTGACCGCATTTTCATGTTTCACATAAGAATCCCCCCCCCTCCCCCCCCCCTCCCCCCCTCTCTCTCTCTCTCTCTCTCTCTCTCTCTCTCTCTCTCTCTCTCTCTCTCTCTCTCTCTCCCCCAGGTTTTAGACAAGCTGTTTGCGATACCAGTTCAACCTTCCCTACATAGGCTGTTCATATTCCTGTTAATCCTTACCCTTCCCGCTGTCTGTATCGTCCCCAGACCAGCCCAGACGTTTGTGCCTATACAGTTGGCAAATTCTTTTTATTGCCCCTTTAGCTATCGTCCATAGCAGTGGATATCAACCAGACAGTCTCTTAAATAAGAAAGCCTCATCAAATTTTATGGAACGTTTGATTTTTCCATTAATTCTCTCACTGGTGTTATAGTTTGTGGTAGCTGATAGCTTCGACTAAGCTGTCGCACTAGATAGGCTGCTGTCATGTCCATGGGTGTAGTGTTTGCTGTTCTGTCCTTGTACTGGAGTTCGTTGATGTTAATTTAACCAGCGCTTACCGTACTAAGGCTATTTTCACAGGTACATCCAAGGAAGCACAGTATATTTCGAATACATTTGCTTTGCTCAAAGTGTTCAGATCAGTTCCTGACCAGTTGGTAATTCATTCGTAATTATCATCTGCTTTCCAGTTACTGAAGTCTGTGATGTTGAAGACAACTGGCTGTTGTTGTTGTCTGGTGCTCTGTTGTTGTGGCTTAGTGATGATGGTCTCATTTTCTCGGTTGAAATAATGATGTGAGGTGTTCCTCTGGTGGCAAGTTTGGTCAAATGTGAGCAAGTCGCGAATTATGAAAACTTATATAACCGCTTTACTAATTGTATGTAAAACGTGTTTTGTGAAGAATGGTAGACCTCCGAAAATGTATCATAGCCCTGATTGGTTATTGTGTGTCTGCCTTCGACTCTGTCTCTGGGGAAATGGCGTCTTTCCTTCCTTCCTTCCTGACTGTGGTTTGGAAAATCATCCATAAACCTTTTCCAGTTATGGAAGTTGACAGACAGAGCAACGAACTTCTTGGGTCGATCACTGTTGTGCAGCAGCAGGGCGTTTTAGTCCAGTTTCTGTTGTTCATTAATGCCTGTATTCTGTGTAGTGTGGGTTTGGGTGTAGTGTGGGTTTGGGTGTGGGTGTTTGTCTGTTCCTGCTGCAGGTGACACGTTTAGCCTCAGTCTTCTATTCCCTGGGTCTTTGGGTCGATCTTATTTCCACCCTTCCTTCCACTCTTCTGTCTTTCGTATCTTGGTGACACCAGGAATGGTCCTCGTGGGTCTATCTTTATCTGTGGGCGTGACCCTGTCATTGAATGTTCCAGTGGGTGGGTGGGTGGGTGGGGGTACAGGAGGCCTTTGAGGGCCACTTCTGCAGTAGTCCCTCTCCGCCTCATATTCGAGATCTGATTAGATAGGCCTGCTGTCACGTGTGAAACGTCCAGATGTTGGACTGGGCCTTTTCGGTCGGTGGCTGGTTTAGATTAAGCTGGCCTCGTATCAGCACGGGCTCTTGCCTAATGGTTGCTTACGTAGGTCCGGGACCTCAGGTTTTATGCTGCGTGATTTTATTTGGCTGTGATGGGAAAGAGGTTTGGCTGGCTTACGAGAGAGAGAGAGAGAGAGAGAGAGAGAGAGAGAGAGGGAGAGAGAGAGAGGCTTGTTGGTTTAGATACGAGTTCAATTCAATTCCGTTTCTTTACGGTGTCAGTAACCTAGATGCTGGGACGCCAGTTTGCCAACTGTGGATGACATAGTGGGGCTTCTTATTGCGCATTTGGGCACCTGGAATAGGTTAGCGCCGATATGCTAAGATGACATACACGCACACACACATATGTGTATGTATATATATATATATATATATATATATATATATATATATATATATATATATATATATATATATATATATATATATATATATATATATATGTATGTATAATTATCGATGTGAGCTGCGTACATCTGGCAGCGGCGGCTACTGCCATCCCGCCGCTTTGACAGATGAAGAAGCTGAGAGAGAGAGAGAGAGAGAGAGAGAGAGAGAGGACAGGTAACAGTAATTGGTTCCCTGAATCACTTCACAACGATTTCTTGACCAATCGAGGTCCTTTTTCAGTCCTGTGGGAGGAGTGATGATGTGGGCGGAGCCATGCTCCCTTTCGGTTGGGCCAATCCCTGGAGAGAGAGAGAGAGAGAGAGAGAGAGAGAGAGAGAGAGAGAGAGAGAGAGAGAGAGAGAGGAGACATCCAAGTCAAGTTGCCATGCTGGTGACTGTCGCCTCTTGCAGCGCTCAGTAATCGTAAAGAATTGTTAAGGCTATACAGCATTTATTTATATTGGACTTGTCCTGCTTATTAAATGGGTTTATACAGGACAGGAACCTTGTCGTAGGAGGTCTTAGCGGTTTGCCTTTGGCCTCAGTTCTACATATTCTATTCCAAAAAGTCGAGTTAATGACACAGGCATTATTTTAACCCAAGCAAAGCATAAAGGTGATGGAATTCGCGGTAAAGATGGGTGGTAAAATTAATACAGTATTTTGAGCGTTCTAGAACGCAGGTATTCGCAACAAAGTGAGTGGACGTGTTCTGCTCAGTATATACAGGTGCTAAAGCCGAATCAAGATGATACTTGAAGAGGTTATTTATTAGACAGTTAATGAAGTCATATTACTGCAATTCACGTGCTGAGAGAAAGAAGGTCAGATTCTCGAGAGAAGAGTTGTTCAGTCAGGCTGAAGTCTGGAAACTCGAAGTGTTTTCCTGTTTCAACTCTCTTGACCAATGATAAAAATGTTTTATTTTCACAGTGGGTGAAACGTGGATTGAAATAGAACTAGTAACGATACTGATAATTTTGAACAGCTTATTAAGTCAAAAGTGATATATATTCAGGTCTGACCAAAAGCTGCCCAGCGCTCGTTCACGAGATCCGCTTCCATTTCTGTAATGCTGACAAATGAAGAAATAAATGTCAAATGATAAAGAACTCGCACTTCTAATCTTCCGATGAGTCACGCGGAGTGAGGAGGAGGGGGAGGAGGAGGACGAGGACTCCAGCATTCTGACCATATTAAATTTAGCACCAAGAGAGAGAGGGGTGGGGGTTGGGGGGTGGTGGCTGCCTTTGACTGCCAAGCAAAGGAAGGACCTGAAGGAAATGTGAAGGACTGATGTACCGAGTGTGTCTGATCATTGACGTAGCTTTGTCATTTGAATGTGAAATGTTGCAGTACACAGTTTCATTTCATTCTATTAAGTGGTAAAAATAAACGCTTCCAAATCTTGACGTACTGGATTATAAAAAAATCCTTATGAAGGCATTTTAAGAAGGAAATGGCACATTGATTACCATTCTTTTGGAATGAGTAAATGTCGTATAATATCAGGAACTGGCAATAGAACAATGAACAGGTTGCAATTGGCAATCTGAATGATAATTAAACATTTCTGACGCTATGCCACACGGCACCAGTGTCATGTGTCATAAAGAGAGAAAGAAACTGAGCGGTTGTCTTTGCCCCAAAGCTATTATAGCATGGAGTACATAACTGGAACAACTTCTTTTTGGTTTTAGGCTTCTCCGTGATTATTTGTGTCAAACCTTTTTCCTAATAAGTAATTAATGTCGATATATTTTTTGTTTGCAGACGGGGAGCCACTTCAGGGACTGCGGCCTTATCGAGTCAAGTCGTTTTCGTACATCTTAAAGACACTTCGATGCAACTCACTCACGGAGTTTTTATGAGGTCGTCAAGTCATTAGTTGCTGGATAAGACAGAAAAAGACGCCATAGATTTGACAGAGAATTTAACAAACCAGTGCAGCCAGTCTCTCAGCTGAGAATAAGCAATGTCCCTCAGTAGAGCGAGCGAAATCTGCTACGCGGTCTGTTATTGCAATAGCAGCAGCATTGTTTTGAAGGCATCAGTTTTTTTGTGAGACATTTGCCTCTGGGATGGACACTGTCGTCAGTCCATATTTAGGAACCATGTGGCTAAGTGTATTAATTTAGTATCTTTTCTTTTGTAGTCAATTAGTATCGAGAAATCAATACATAAATTACTTATACCCTTAGAGATTTAAAATTGCGAAATCAACACGGTCGGTGAAAATAGGTATTGTATCGGAATGACGAAATTCATGTGTGTGTCGGATAAGAGCCTCTCAATACAGCGCAGAGATCACGATTTCCATGATGACGATAAAAGTCGCAGACTTGTGAAGAAGTCGTCAGTTTTAGCAATGACATTATTTTCTTGGTAACGAACTCAGTTGTAGCGAACTGGCTTCCTGGTTGTGCTGAAACGACTTCTGCTGGTGCCAAAGCGACGAGAGGAGGGGGTTGAGGAGCCAGGAACCACTTCACACCAAATCTGACAATTGAACTCGGTAAGTTCACTTTTCCTTTTTTGTCTAATTAAAATGCTTAAAAAAAACATTACTCTGTCGATAACTCAAGGGTGGATAAAAGTGCAAAAGTATTTGGATCCATCAAGAAAAATAAACATGAATTATTTTTGGTGTAAACACTGTATTGACTGAAGGTTTTATTGTATAGTTGCTATCAAAATGACCCTTATGATAGAAACAGGTTAACAAATTGACACAGGACTGAAGAAGTCTCAACTTTTGACCAAAAGTGCCCTCGTATCTTAAATGCACAATGACAGGGTCAGGAAGGAACATTCTTGTCAACCCGATTCCATGCAAGCTCTGATTCAGACTCCACACTGAAAGTTAAGCTTGTCGTACTGTGCATATTTTGCGAAGTTATTCATTCCATGTCTCTTGTTTTATTTACAAAACTTGTCTGTACCCCGTGGGCATTACTTATGGTTCTTTGCAGTGTCCCTTCGGCCCTTGGCTGCAACCCCTTTCATTCCTTTAACTGTACCTCCTTTCATATTCTCTCGCGTCCATATTAATTTCCACCCTCTTCAAACAATTGTTGCACAGTGCTTCTTCAACTGCAAAAGGTTTTCCTCCTGTTGCACCTTTCAGACCTTTTACTCCCAATTCCTCTTAGCGCTGAATGACTTCTTGGTTCCCAGCTCTTGGCCTTCGGCCTAAATTGTATATACTCTTATTCTATTCTGTTCAAATCCCCCTCATTACACAGCGATGGAAGGTGAGTGGAATAAGCAGCAGTCCTCTATATACTGGGATGATGATGTGAGTGAGTCGCGAGAATCTAAAGCCTCTGCTGTGATCTGAAGTTCCTGAACTGCGGGAGATGATGTTATTATTAAGTGTTAAGGAAGATTTTTCTTGATTCTGTGGCAGCATCAAATGACAATATTGTGAATGCTGGTGCCATTTGAGCTTTCATATGCTGTTTACTGTAATGAGCACTGACGAAAATGTGGCCGTTATTATTTCATAAAAAGTTCTGTGGGATTTTACTATAGATGGTCAAACGGGATTGCTCATTGTATATGTCGATGCGTTGGAGTCCGGTAACGTGAACGGAAGAAGACAGAACCTGCTCCAAGGCATGCAGGTGTTCCCAAACCTTTGGCTTAAAAACTAGGCAGATTTGTCAGTAACGTAAGTTCAGTTATATTTCAGTCCACGTTTTGCTCATTGTAAAGACCAAGAAACATTGAACGTTATTGCAATCATTTAAAAATGGAAGACACTTTTACAGTTCATGTGACACATGCTAAAACTCACTTTAGGTTTCTAGACTACAGCACGATGCAGTAGCAGGATTTGATTAACCATCTAATAACCTCGTAGTATTATCAACTAAACAACTGAACAGGACAGGTCCAAGCATTTTGCTGACACCATCTGCGTTCTACTCTGAATGTTGTGTGATGTTTTTTGCCATCCATCCTCAACCGCGAATTCCACCAACTACATAATTATACGCTTTGCTTGGACTAAAATAATACCTGTATTGTTTTAGTCTGACTGACCCCGTGATAATATCGAGTAATACCTTCTGTCCTTAACAGTGCTTGGGGCTATGGCTGAATGAAGAATACAAAGGGAGGGGAGGGGGGAGGCACTCTACAGCTACTGTATTCAGTGTTCATTCTACATCTGAACGTCCTTAGCATGTGGCATTCATTATTTTTTTAAGTAAACTTACACTCTCATCTAATCACAATAATAGTTGTGTTCCTTCCAGGGGAAAATTAACTACCATGACAGTTGATATTTTGTTATTTTATCATAGCCCATTGGAGCTTAGGATGGTCTGATATTCTGTTTGCAAGATACGTTTAATAAACCGTGACAAATAAATGCGTGGATCCGTATAATATGGCATCAAACCGCCTTCGGTGGTAATAATAGCTGCAAAAGATACTTCAGTGCTCATTACGAAAAACTATTTGAATTGGTAACTGGACTGACCCCGGGATAAAATTGCTGTTCCCCGGGAAACTGGATTTTGTACGCTGCTGGCAGTCCTCCTCCCCCCCCCCCTGAGTGACACACCCAGTTTTGGATGGCGTTTTGAACGTGCTGACGCTTGAGCCTTCGTCTTAGGTGTGCCTTTCAGCGGGAATTTTCTCCGTAGGGGGTTAGTGCCGTCAGTGCACCTCACGTGGTGCACTGTAGACATTACTTAAGGTTCTTTACAGCGTCCCTTCGGTCCCTTTTAATGTAGCTCCCATATTCTCTCTCTCTCTCTCTTTCATCTTGCCATCCAGCCTCTCCCAAGAATTGCTTCATAGTGCTTCTTGAACTGCTTTGAGGTTTTCCTTTCTACTGTCAGTTTCCCTTTCAGCGCTGAATGACCTCATCATAGATCCCAGCGCTTGACCTTTGCCCTAAATGACTGCTTATAAGGCCCATCGGTTCTGCCATTGTTTATGCATAACTGGCCAGTCATTTTTGTAAGTTTGTAAGCACGCTCTGTCACTCGGCAATCAGAACCTGAAACACGCATGTGGCCCTGAATACCAAGGACTGAATTTTACAGTGGGAGAGAATTTCTTCTCTTTTTCTCTTTTACACGCGAAGTGGGCAGGTAGCAGAAAACAGCCAGGGATTCATTTATGAAGACTATTATCGTTAGAAGAAGAAGAAGAAGAAGAAGAAGAAGAAGAAGAAGAAGAAGAAGAAGAAGAAGAAGAGGAAGAAGAAGAAGCACCTGCGCCACACTAAATGTAGGTAACCTGTCATAACTATAAAAAGCATTGGGCCTATCTTAGCGACATCTCATAGCTCAGAGGAATGACAGGGACTCTGCTTACTTCCCAAAATGGAGGTTTTACACCAGTATTTGAAGTCGTTGAGATCATTCCCTCACTCTCATTACTTCTCACTGTAACTTCTCACAATATTTATACATGTTGACGATGGTATCTCAGATAATTCGTCAATGAAGTTTGCTTAGTACTTACACTACTGGTATTTATTGCATTTGTTAAGTAAATGCATTTGGCTACAAATTGGGTGAAATGGGGATTGAGATATATTAAAGTTGGGTATATTTCTTAGTTATTTGCACAACTCAAGTCAGAAGTGATATGCAGGTTGGGAACAAATTAGGTTCCATGCAATGCTCTCCAGTGTTGACTGATTAGACCAGCATTGGTGTCTGTACTGGTTACAAATATTATATAAATGATGACTGTTAATGACTGATGATGAACACAATAAGCTGTTAAGCATATCAAGTTTCGTATCGTATGCTACTCTTTCAGATAATTAGACATGACAATAGTTTCTACATTTACTCACGAATCAAAGTTTTATGAAATCAATTGTTACAAATATGCCAGTTCTAGACCTTATAATTGAAGCCGATGTATTGTAAATGCATGAGCTTCACTTATTTTTCATGCACTCATTTTCCAAAGCTCCGATACCATAAACATGGTCGTGCGAGAGATTCGGCTCGACGAGAAGCGTTTCTCAAGTCAGAGCTCCCCTCACATGGAAGCTTATCAGGTATTTGAAGCTGAAGCTTGCTGTGCCACACCTGTTCCTCCGAAGCACTTTTGTTGCTCCAGTGCGACTATATCAAAATATCAGGAGGTCAGTTCATGACACTACCAAAAATAAGGGTACAAAAGATTAGTCGCTCTTAGTGATGACATTAACTCAAGTGGGAAATTCTTGAACTTTGAATTATCAAGAGTCGGAGGCTGTTCTTCAAGAAAAGTTGATTGCCTGTTATCCTATCTTGATTACCAAAATTGTTGTGGGACCTCTGCTAAAGTGGAGTTGGGACCGCGTTTTTGGAAGTCTATTTTTACTTTTTCTTTTTTAGAAATAAACAGAATGTAGATGGTTATGAGTTGTCTTCTTGACCCGGTTATTAATTTGATCTGAAAATAAATCTTCGTAAATTGATATAGGCCTAATACCAAGGCCTTTCTTTCTTCAAAGTACAGATAATGCACTAATTTGCACTATATGTCATGAGTAAGTTTCCATATTCAAACGAATTCAAACGTGAATAAACTCATTTTACTTTCCATTACAGCGAGAAATCCTTTGAAATAGGCCTGAAGTGAGCACACACTTGCATTATTTGTTTTTACTAGAAAAACGCATTGGTATAGGACGTAAGTTTTGATGCTTGAAGTGAAAAATACCTTCGATTTTCTGAAGTACCTAAATTGTACGTGGCCTTTGGTCTTGCATTTCTTGCCAGTCCTAGTCTGTGAACTTTAGATCATCAATGAGGGAAAGTGTCTTTGCTGAAACTGTTCATTTTCCTCCCTGCACCGATTGCCCAGGTGCAGGGAAACCCTTTAGAAAACGGCAATGATTTGTTGAGGGAGTGTTTGATTATTGTCGTAGGGATGTTCTTGAATGTGAAATGTTCAGTACAAAAGGCAGTTGAAATAAATCCTGCTGAACCTTGACACAATGATTTTAGAAACTAAGAAGGAAATGACACTGCCTGTCTTTCTAGTAGAATTTGTCAATTTGTTCAGATTCTGGACCACTGGATGAATTGAAATCGTGTGCAATGCCAGAGGACGGTGACAATGATTACTGTCCAGGGTCATGGCGAAACATTTAGAGCCAGTACTGAGGTCAGTCTTAAGAAGGGCTCAGTTCTCTAATATCACAAACCACAGAGAGTGATTTTCCTCTCCTCATAGCTGTGTAACTCAAGGAACTATAAAGTCCCGTTTCTCTGGAATTAGAGGGTTATTCATTCTTAACTATTATTTGTATTGAGTTTCCCGCCCCCCCCCAATGTTTATCTATTAATTTGTTAACACATCTGTTTTCCTAATACCTAACCTCCTCATTCTGTATGTCTCTTTGCCTTCCGTTACTTCTTACTAGTGATCACTTCAATAATATTCTTTAGAAGCTTCTTGAATTTCAAATCAACAGCCCCTTTGGTGGGCTTGTTCCATACGCATAGGGTTCGTCTTCTGAATATAATAATAATAATAATAATAATAATAATAATAATAATAATAATAATAATAATAATAATAATAATAATAATAATAATAAAGTAATTAATGCAGAATTTTCCTTTAACAGGCGATTGTTTGCCTCAAGTTCTGCAGACAGCCATTTCGATCCAAATCGTGTGAGCGCATGCATCCACGAAGACAATTCAACACAGCTCAAGGTCTTTCGACAGTTCGGTCAAGTCGTTCAGTTTTTTAATAAAACAGAAAAAAGATCTCTTGATCTTGCTCCGCGTGTAACAAAGCGCTTCTATTCCTTTTCCGAACGCTAAATTCATACAAAGCCTTTGATAAACCAGTAAACCCCGTCCATTGACAGAGAAAGAACTGAGAAACGGCCGTCAGTAGAAAAGCGGAATTTGCTACGGGGTCTGTGAGTGCAAACGTATTTGGAAATGGTCAGCGCGAGGAAAACTTTCAGCTCTGGAGGAAACGTTGTCGTCAGTCAGTTGTTTTCAGGAACCGTTTGCCTCAGCCTCTGATGTGGGACTTTGTTGTATTCAATTAGTGTCTCGAAATCAGTACTATATCAATTACAGCCCTGGAAATTTTGATCTAAGAAATCAACACGGTACAGGTTAAACTATTCTTGTTATATTAGAATTGCGAAATTATGGTGAGTAATAAAAGTAATAGCAAAATCAAAAAGTAATGAAATATGGAAATAAATACATAATTGATTTTTAATATTATTTTAGCCTTAAGCACTGACACTACTAGTATTATATAAATTTCTTCCATGACAGTACGAACCTTGAGATAGGAATAGGTCAATCAAATTTTTCTTGGACCGAAGTGTGAAATTTTCACTGGAGTTATGTGGAATTTTCGTATTGAATGTATGTGCTGTAGATATTCAGCCTATGCATCTAGTTTGTTCATAGTACCTATCTATCAACATAGAGAAGTACTTCTATGTAATGCGGACTTGACAGAAGCTCCACTGGTTTACGGAGGTCATTAAGAGTCGTTCCTCGTGAAGGTCCTTTCTGGCATTCGCTGCCTGATAAACCAGAGATGGAGACCAGAGTTACTACAAAACTCCCGGCATTACAAAAACCTCCTGTTTTCCCTCACCATACATACTCGTGAAGGGGAATGTACCCTATTAATTCACCTTCAATACTTTTGTCGCATCCTAAACCCACCCACCCCCCTCCCACCCCCATATTACACAGCTGCCAGCAAAGTTCAATAATTTTTTTTTTTAATGACTCTGCTTCCTGAACTAATCCAACTTTGTTACTTTATTCTGTGCTGTCTTTGCTCTGCTTGTGTACTGTTCTGTACTGCACAGCCAGCTGACCTGATTCTTCTGCCAGTGCATAAAGCATAAATGGATTCATGAAGCTGCATCTCAGCTATAAAACGAAGTTCAGGTTTAAACAAATTGTCTGCATTAGGCATAATGGTGTTCCTGAGTGCCCTAGGAATGACAGGCACTTGCGTCTAGGTCTATCAGTTCACACCGAAGGAATAATTGATTAAATAAAAAGAAAATCAAGCAAATACCGAGTATTAACTTTATGCACCAAGTTAAAACTGACACAGGCTCTCACGTAATGTAGCGATCGTCATTTTAGCTTAAAAGATGAACTTGACGATTTGTAGGATATTATTCAGATTCGATGAAATCGGAGGTCGCTACTTTTAGGTGATTATGAGTGTTCCTAATGTGGTGCATTGAAATCTTAACACGTGGATGGCTTTCGTAGGTGTAATTTCATCTGAAATGCACTAGATCTGTGGTATATCGGTGAATGAGTAAAATGTGGCTCTGCTGGAAAAAAAGCTGAAATATCTTTCGAAAATGTTCAAATTAGTACAATAACAGAGCACAACTTGTGTAAATGAAAAAGTTCATCTTTTAAGCTGAAATGACCATCGCTACAGCATGAGAGAACCTGTGTCAGTTTTAACTTGGTGTATGAAGTTAATACTCGGTATTTACTAGATTTTCTTTATTTAATCAATTGTTCCTTCTGTTTAATCTTGAGTGGACAAGAGAGTTATTGAGGAAAGTCCAGGATGCCTTCCAGGTCGCTTGACACGCAGCTGTCACTCACTTTCCTCAGTCCTAAACTGAAAGCCCGCAGGGGGATACCTCCCTCAGTGCACCTCACCTGTAGACACTACCAAAGGGCGTTAGCCGAGTCCCTTCGGCCCCCAGCTGCATCTACTATTTATCCTTTGACTTGACCTCCTTTCCCAGTCCTCCTTCGGCCAGGCTGTCCGACTCCTCTAACTGTTGCTTGTTCGTGTCACTGCAGGGTTTTGTCCAAGTTCCACCTTCAGATCCTTGCACTTTACCTCTTTGTTTTCTGGATCTCTTTATCTTGCTGTCCAACCACTCCAACTTCCTCTTTTTACTGTCTTAAGTGCTTGGCTTGACAGCCTCAATTTCATTCATGTATCATAAATGCAGTTAACTCAATTTACTAATTTCCTTTTTTTTTTTTTTTTTTTTTTTTTTTTTTTTACAAAATAACCAAAGCTGGTCTGTGGACACTGACAATGTAAAACTGTATGGTAGGTGCTGTCACGACCCAAAACATTTCAACTGGGCCATACTTAATGGTTAACTTGATTTCTCAAAGGGTAAGATATGAAAGTCACAGATTCAAAATACTTGTGGCTCAAGGCCACAGGTAGGAGATTTGTTTGCATGGTACTTGCAAAAAGTGACTGGTTACAAGATGTTCTGAAGGGATTTTTGGTCTGCCTTGCAAGATTTCCTCGCATGAATCCGGAGAAAAAGTCTTTTGGTGTGGAGAAAGTGTTTTGGGTGTTGACAAATTCGAATGCTACACAAAAAAATCTTCAAACTAAGTCTTCCTTTTGTAGTTTCGCCAATATTAAAGTTTCAGCTGCCTACCCATTATGTAACTCAGTAAACACTATCCTTAAGAATTTTTGGGACCTTTACTTTAGAATCTTCAATATATTACTGATGATTTAGCTGCATTTTTAGTGACCTAAAAGACAGTCTTGTATTGTGAATGAAACCACCTTCAAATTGGAGGGCTTTTCTGCTGAATGACGAGACAGGACCACGTAATTACTGGGCCTCAGCTTTTGATGTGAGGGCCATTGGCAGGGATTCAGAGTAACGTTCATCATAATATCTGGACTACCTTGGACGTCCATCATCTTTCCTGAACCACAGACTCGGGACGACAGTACTACTGAAAGACTTTGGAGCCGTTGGGCGCTGGAGTTGAGCAAAGTCTGCACCATATTCTTTTTATTGAATTGAGAATCAGGACTACATTGTGAATGGAATGCCTGAGTTCAATCAGGACTTCATTATAATGCTATTGCCGTTTATGTTCAGGGCATTTTTACTGAAGTTTTCTACTGACATGTTAAGAGTAAATATTACTGGTTATTAATATTCAGGACATATTTCTGCAAAAGATCTCTATTTCCTATGATTTCATTAACTTCTGTCCCATTCCTTTAGGTTACCCACGGCTTGTAGGTTCTGGAAGGGAATAATCGACGAAGTTTGAAGAAAAAGCTCCAAAGAATTGTATTATAACACTTGACCAAGGTAGGCTGACAAACAAGAAATGGCCGCCTTTGGGGAAATGCGTGACTCGTGTGGGATAGAATTGGAGATGAAGATGGAGTCGAAAACTACAATTCAAAGTTTGGGACCTGGCCACAACAGGTAGCTCTCTTTATTATTGATAAGCTTTATCTATTAAGTCTTGGCATTCTGAAGCTCCGTAAGACTAGGTCAATTTTCTCTGTCATTTCCGCTGTATTATGGGTAAGTCGTAGCGTCTTATACCGAACGGTGTGGTTTTCTCTACAAGTCCCGTGAGAAGAGAAATGCAGGTGGGGAAGCAGTCACGGCTCTCTTCTCGAAATAAGTGAGCCAGCTGGGCGAGTGATGACTGACTGACTGACTGACTGAGGCTATTTAGAACAAACAAGAGAGAGGCAGGACATTGCTGGGCCTGAAAAATCTTACCACATTACGTGGAATGGTTTTATAAATATTATATAGCCAGGCCAAAGTACCAATAATAATAATAATAATAATAATAATAATAATAATAATAATAATAATAATAATAAGTATTGAGAACTTTACTGTATTTTGCTAACTAAAAATTACACTAAGAAGCCTCTCTCTCTCTCTCTCTCTCTCTCTCTCTCTCTCTCTCTCTCTCTCTCTCTCTCTCTCTCTAGTGAAATTTGCATTGTAATCCAATTTAAAATTGATATTTACTGTAGCTGTGACCGAATGAGATTTCATTTCATTTAGATGGCCTTGATTAAAGACTACAGAGGTTCGCACGGGGCAGTAAAGACCTTATGCCATTTGTGCCCCTTTCAGCAAAAGTGGGTTGCGCACTGGGCTTAATTAAAGCCTGTTATTTTAAACATCTCATCCTCCTGTGCTGTCAAGCAAAAGATATCAACCTGCTGCGATGCCTTCCTTCTTTCTCATCTCCTCAGGAAAGTCTCCATAGGGGGGTAGTGCCGACAGTGCTCCTCATGCGCTGCACTGTTGGCATTACTTACGATTCTTTGCAGCATCCCTTCCATGGCCCCTAGCTGCAACCCCTTTCATTCCTTTTACTGTACCCCCGTTCATATTCTCTTAATTCGATCCTAATTTCCATCCTCTCCCAACAATTGTTTCATGGTGCTACAACTGCGAGGTTTTCCTCCTGGTACACCTTTCAAATCTTTTTACTGTCATTTTCCGTTTCAGCGCTGAATGACCTCATAGGTCCCAGCGCTTGACCTCTGGCCTAAATTCTATGGTCTCTCTCATGTCCTTTTTCTTTTCCGTCTTCATTTTCTTAAGACTGAAACTCTACCCTTTTTTTTTTATTTCTCCGACTAAAGCATCGTTTCCTTCCCAGACACTTTTGCTTCCTGAAACTCGCTGCAGCAACACTTTCTCTTCCTGTCTGACTGACTGACTGACTGGCAGCCTCTCTGTTTTCTGTCTTATTTTCTCTTACTCCTCTGTCTGTCTGTCTGTTTGTCTGTCTGTCTGTCTGTGGATGCTCAGGTGAAAGAGCCCGGCGACAGACGAGAGCAGACTCATTTATCCCTATTGCAATTTGTTTATCTTTTTTGGGGGGTAGAGGGTGGGAGGTTGTTTGAGAGGAATGTGGATGAAACCTCCCACCCCCAACCCCTTTCAACCATCGCCTAAATTAGATGGTTTTATTATTGTATCGAATCAAGAAGGAGACCTAAAGGTACACTGAGCCGCTGAGCGACTAAAGGTAGTTTTGTCTACCACGTAATTGCGCACGCACACACACGCTCACTCACTCACTCACTCACTCACTCGGTCCTCATTATGCCCATCGTAAGTGCTTAAGGGTTTATGTAGGAGACTAAAATAGAAAGAAAGTTTGATTGATACAATTCCTGGGAGCATTATGGGGTGGGTGTGAAGGTGGGATGACTTACATTTCAGGATGCTAAAATCATGCTTAGCCTCTGTGTAGGTCATAGTCAGTAGAACCAAATCTTAAATCATTAGATGGAGAGAGAGAGAGAGAGAGAGAGAGAGAGAGAGAGAGAGAGAGAGAGAGAGAGAGAGAGAGAGAGAGAGAGAGCGGGCTGTTAAATGCTCACTATCTATTTTTTTCAAGTAATTAGGTAAAAACAGGAAAGCCAAAATAAAATGTGAAACCGTGGGTTTTTTCCTAATTAATTGAAAAACAGATACTGAACATTAACAGCTCTCTCTCTCTCTCTCAGCCAATCAGGAGTCGCTTTCGCTCTTCAGTTCGAAGGGAGTTGCATGGACTCTTGTGATTGGCCAAAAGCATTCTGGAAGGTTTTCAGTCGGACTGTAGCATTGGCCCCGTTGAGCCACGTTTGTTTGTGGCCTCCGTCAATGAGGCTTTGTGACAACGAACGAGACTCCTTATGATCGAGGATATTAATGAGCGTTGATTGAGGTTAGTTAATTAATCTGTAGTGGTTGAGAAATCCGTGAATCTAGACACGTCAGAAGCATAGTTTTGTGGTCATACACAAGTGGTGATTCGTTCTAGTCAGAGGTGTGTTAGTTCCGTGAGAGACTTGTCAATGTTGCTCTCCAAAGGCCTCTGGTGAGGAATTTGATCCCAGTATGAGAAGATGTGACAGTGTGTTCCCGCTGAAGGACGCTGACTTTCTTGTGGTTTATATTAAACGACCTGCTTTTGCTATAGATAAATGCCAGAGCTGAGGAGGATCCCGAGACCAGGCCAGAGAAGGAGAGTGCCAGAGTAGTCTGGGTCAAGTTTGGCATTCAGTCATGAGTTTTGCATCGCCGGTCATGTTGAATTTCAACTTGGTAATGCTAAGTACTAGGTCCGCACCTGTTTTTACCTTGGAAACTGTTTCTTTCTACACTTTTAGGGCTTCTCATACTGGCGGTGAGTTGTTTGTTGTCGGCCAACTGTTATTTGCCCCCTAACTCTACTCAACAGTAAAGGGGGACTGTGGGAATTCGGGGTTTTCGGTGGGGGAGAGCACAGTAAATGGAGTGGACATGTTTACGTTGAGGAGGCGCCCTCTGGAGGGGAAAAACGAGGGGGAACCATTCGCCAACAGGAGGGGGTTAAATGCATTTCGCCGTGTTTAGTACTGGCATCGGGGTGTTGGAATGTCCCTTCGCCGTGTTTAGTAATGGCATCGGGGGGTTGGAATGTCCCTTCGCCGTGTTTAGTACCGGCCCGGGGGTTACCCATACCTTAACAAGTTATTGCACTTGCCGGACGGGATATGAACCGTTCCAAACAGACGTAGCCGTGCTCTGTCTTGTGAAGATCGCGTATGGAAACCCCTTGTTGGATGGACTTCAGATGTTAGTTACAGGTTAATTGCATTCGTGAGACAAAAATTGAAGATAAATCCATAATTATCAGCCAAAAAACTGTAGAGAAAGTCAAGTTAGAAGGAAATCGCGGCCGTGGAGCCACTACATAGATCTACCTTCAACTCGAACAGCGGTGCTTTGGTGCCGTATGCATGGAATCAGATGGTTTTGAGTGAAGTTCATAACTTGTTAGGCCAAATTGATCAGGTCTTGCAAGCAGAAAATCCTTAGGCAATGGCGATTTTGCTTCCTAGACTCTATTGGGTTGTGGTGCCTTATGATAACCTTTTGCATTCAGGCATCCCGCAATGTCCTCTGTAATTTGCTTGAGAGGAGGAACGGCAGGCAGCGTAGAGGAAGGGCCATTCTATTTAAATTGAACTCGTACTCAGTCAATATGCTTTGTGCCCTCAAAACTCCACTGACGTAATGATGGTTGGTCATTATTGTGAACCTCAGTTTTAGAAAGATTTTGGAGTCAGGAGGTGGCGTATTGCATACAGTAGGTCAGAGTTTAAGAACCATTTTACCCTCATCATAAACTTTTTGGATATTTCAACGCAGTGTTTCAAGACCAGTTTCTAGATATACCAACTGCGCCAGTCCTTCAAAATGTCAGAATCTCTGAAAACTCTGTAATAAGAGTCTGTGAGGTTCCTTCATAAAGGTCACTTGTTGCCGTTGCTTAATGAAGAAGATGGCCTTGTGGCAGCGCTGAACCTTGTCCGTAGGAGCAGCCCCTAAGTGTTAAAAGGATCTTTGTTTATGCAAGGGTAATAAGAAGGGCAGGATTCTCATTCCTTTGCAGAGTCCTCCTGCCCCTCCGCTGAAAAGGCAGTGAAAAGACAGCGATAACGGGGAAGTGGGAGAGAGTGACGCCAGGCATAAAGGCAAGTTCTCATTTGCAAGTGATTTCTGTAGTGAGCAGATCCATTCTCAGTCGAGGTGCTATCACAAGTCCAAGATGGATACTTAAAGCAAAAGAAAGCAAAAATCGTGGGCTTCATATTTTATTGGCCAAAAAATTTGTGGAAGTCTGAATGCTATTGAGTCATGATGTGACTAGGTTTTTTGCAGTTTTCGAGGTTATTATTATTATTATTATTATTATTATTATTATTATTATTATTATTATTATTATTATTATTCAGAAGATGAAACCGTTTCATATGGAACAAGCCCACCAAAGCGGCCACTGACTTGAAATAAAAGCTTCCAAAGAATATTAAGGTGTTCATTAGGGAGAAGTAAGAGGTGACAAAGGGAAATACAGACAGAAGAGATCCCACTTATCAATAAAGAAAAAAGATAATAAATAGATGAAAATGTATTAAAATGGAAGGAGAGTAGTATTAGGGTAGTAATGCGTTGCATCTTCGCTTGAACTTCTGAAGAAGTAGTTCCAATTGCACGACGTCCTATTCAAGGCAGTGATGGAAGCAGGTCATTTGGAAACAAGCATGCTTCAAGGCTATATCCCGGAATCCAGTGGGTGGGGGAGGGAGGGGAGGGGGTGGAGAAACGTCAGCTGGAAGTCTCGTAAAAATCTGGATGGTTTTTGAACATTCTGGCCGCAGTGCCAAGGAATAGCTTCCTTGTTTGAACGGCTGTTCGAAATATGGAACTTCCTTCTACTGTGACAAGTTGAAATTGACATGACTTGACTCTGTACAGCACATTGCCATGCTTATGAATGAGGGCATCGCCAGTCTTGAGGCAGAAGAAAGATTTTGAATGAAATGTTCTTCGGAAGGATATAATGACCGAACATAGCAGTCGATACTATGTAAATGGAAAGGAAACGTACGGAGTTTCCACTTCTGTTTCAAGGCTGTTCTTCATTCAGGCCTTTCAAATGAAGGAGGATAGGTGTGTGTGTGTGTGTGTCACTGTGGAGGGAAGCACTGAGACTAACCATGGTACAGCAGTGCTCCTCTTAATCCCTAGAGACTGAGGCCGTACGGACGGACGGACACACACTGAGACCTCATGACAGAGTGTACGTTTCCTGGCAATTACTATCCCGCGTTTTTCTTTCTTTTTTTAATATTTTGAAGCATTTTTTAGTTCATACTCAATTTTCCATTCGTAATTTTAATTTCAGTTCGAACCAGATAAGTTCATTCTATAATCCCTTTCCTTCGCTATCAGGTTTTCAATTCCAGCTGCAAATTTTTCACGGGCAAAACAGGTTAGTTATTCCATGAGAGCGAGAGCGAGAGCGAGCGAGCTCAGTCACTTGTGCTGATGTCCGAGGAGCGCCATAGTAAATTGCTGTAGATGTAAAGTAATCAGAAATAGCAAACTCAGTAATGGAATGTTGCTCTAAGTTTCTAAGGTGCCTAATCTCCCAATTTTTGGAAAGGTTTATCCAGATTTTCAACCAAATGAGCCGTTGATGAGGACAAGCCCACAGCACTTCCTTTCCTGACGATTCCAAGTCGTTCATTCTTTTGACTTTCCCGGGAATTTCGACTACTGGTCCATTTGGTCTCTTGACCTGATGCCATTTCCTCGCTCCACGCTTCCCAAGGCTGCTCCTCATCGTCTGAATTCTGTATAGATATTTTCGGAGAGCGGTCGGCGCATCCTTGGGTAACTGGACTTTGACGAAATAACTGAACTGAAGGCATTCTTTCCCGAATAAATCCTGAACCTGGTAATTCCTACGAGAATACTGAAACTGTATTACGGTACAGTGTATCATAGATCCATCTTTTGCGTTATGTTGTAAGAACCGAATCGACTGTGAGCATGCTCAGTCGTTATGAGTTCAATTTCTGTAACAGAAGCGCCACAAAGACTTGGTACTGGCAATAAATCTCCAAGTTAAGTATACCTTAGTTTTACCAGACCAACAGTAAACAATCTGAAGCGTGAATAAAAGAAAGAGAGAGAGAGAGAGAGAGAGAGAGAGAGAGAGAGAGAGAGAGAGGGAGAGAGAGAGCGAGCTTGTAAATGCGTAGTATCTGTTTGTTCAAGTAATTAAGTACAAAAAAAAACACGAAATCCAAAGTGAAATGTAAAACCGTGTTTTTTTTTTTATTGAAGTTGACGGTGACATTGACGGGAGGGGAGGGGGTGGTGGCTTCTATTTGAGTCTGTCTGCCAGTGAACGAAAAAAGTATAAATACTATTCACATGAGCATTGTCGCTGTCTAGAATGCAACGCAATTTTTCATTCACTTTCGGGAAAAGGGACAGAATGGAACGACAACAGTGACGAAGAGCCTTTGTGCTTAAGCGACTATTTTCCCACTCGATGAAATATTGCATCTGGCCTTCTTTGACTTCCGGAGATCAGAGAGTGACCGAGTGTGACACCTCCTTCCCCTTCTGTTGGGGGGTGGGGGAGGGTTTCCACTTCTTGGGAAACAAAGTGTTGGGTAATTAATGAAGACCCAGAGCTGTTTTAGCCGGCAGTCTTTTGTTGTTTCGAATATTTCGCGGGTTCTTTTCGCCGACTCTGGCCACCGGGGGAGCTGCTTCATCGCAGAGTCAAGGTCCTCGAAATGTACTCGTGTTATATTGAAAGGACCCCCTTGCCTACACTGACAGTAACCACGCCAGTTTATGCCCCGTGAAATAAGTCACCACACACACACACACACACACACACACACACATATATATATATATATATATATATATATATATATATATATATATATATATATATATATATATATATATATATATATATATATATATATATATATATATATATATATATATATATATATATATATATATATATATATAATATATATATATATATATATAAAAGTCTTCCTTAATCCCCAAATGAGGCCTCGTCAGACTTGTTTCGATCGACCTCTTCGACGAACAGAACTATATTTTATGTTGTGAGAATATTAAAGCTCTCGCAGATGTGTACAAGGATCTCTCTCTCTCTCTCTCTCTCTCTCTCTCTCTCTCTCTCTCTCTCTCTCTCTCTCTCTCTCTCTCAGGGACTTTTAGTCTGTCGTGGGATAACCGGAGGCTGTTATGATAATTTCAGCGTCGTTTTTAACAGCGTTGCTGCAGTCATCGCCTTAAAGATAAGAAGTGAACAGACAGCATTCAGGGAGTGTTCATAGTTAACCACCAGTCCTGTTATTAGTGAGGCTCGAGCGCATCCTGTGATTTCGATAAGAGCCTTGCTTATTTATCACCCTGTTTGTTGCTGCATGTGTTGGTGTTTGGTAGTGTTGCCGTGTGTAAGTGCGCCCTGCCTGTTGCCTGTGTCTGTCTCTGTCCATCTGTCCGTCCGTTCCTGTCCCTGTCCATCTGTCCGTCCGTTCCTGTCCCGTCAGCCTGTTCCCTCCACTAATACAACAGGAGGAGGAGATTCGATGGTTCCTTGTGGGCGGCTGTGATGAAGTGTTTTCGCGAGGCGATTTGGGCGTCTCATTCACACGTCAGCTTTATGGGCACGTTGTTTTTTCCCAGGCTTATGGTGTCTTGAGGAATGCAGTCATCTTATGCTGCTGCAGTTTTCCCTTGCTGAGGAACAGGACAGAACAGAACAGAACAGAAGAGGGCAGATTTGAACATTTTCAGTCAGGTTTAGCTCCAAGTTTATTTTTTCTGTGGTCTTTAGATCATTGTGGCTCGTTACCGAGTGAAGACGAAGGCACCCATATTTATATGTATGTGAGTGTGTGGGTGTGTATTATACTTTTCATATCCTTTAATCTTGGGAAATCTGTCATGTGATTTTACGTATAATTCTCAATCCAAGCACATTGTATTTTTATTTACTGCTTAGCATTTTAGCGGGTGTGTGTTTGCTGAGAAGGTTGTCATATTTTTTTTTTTTTTTTGTTTCCTTATAATAAGGACTGCTTTTTTTGCAGGGCGATGCAGAAGAGCCCCGTCTGAAGACCTGCCTCCCCTCAGGCTTACATCAAGAGCCCTGGGAAGGGAAGGACTGCTCTCTCTCTCAGGAAGGTTGTCAAAATGAGGCAAGTGCCACCCGTATCATTTTTATTCGTGTTCCCATTCTTTTCTGAAATATCTGCTTTTGCGCTTGCTGCTCTAATAACCCAGTCTTGTGTGTATTATGTGTATTTGGAGGTGTCTGTCTTTCACGTTATTATTTAATCTAAATTATTTTCTTTTTTAGATTGCTGATGCCTACAGTGGAAGTTGCACATCTCTCCGGCTTCCATCCCGTCGTTCAACAAGAAAGTTGCCTAAAGTGAGTCTTCCTGTGGCTGTTTTTCACCTTTTTTCCTTCATTTGTATACCAAGAGGTCTGCTGCTCACTTGCTTTGAGACACATAAGCATGAAATGCTGTTGCTCTTTTGCATTGGGACACACAGGTAAGAATTAGGTGGCTCAGTCTCAGTTTTTTTTAGGAATAACGATACACTTGGCACTGAAGGTGCCTGTCCCACGCTCCTCATAACTTGTGGTGCCACATCTTGGAAGAACACAAGACATCCTTGATGGTATCTAGTAATTTAGGGAGAAAATTGACGTCTTCATTACTTTTTCCAAGGAGTATTTTTTGTTTGTTTTTGCTTGTTTGTTCATCTGTTGGTTCACAAGATGGCTAAAGATGAGTAGATTTTTGTGGTAATATTACCAGTTGGTTGGCCTCGTTGTTTGCATCAAATGGTTGGATTCTGTGAGAGATAGAAAAGACCTTCTGAGGAGAAGGGACCTCTTGTGGGGGTCAGCTTGACCAGAGGGTCTTTAAAGCAGCGTCTCCTCCTCCTCCTCCTCCTCGGCCACAGACACAGTCTTGGTTTTCTGCCGGGTGGTTTTCACGAGTTCTCTGAAGGCCAAATATTTTTGGCTGGTCTCGGGAGCCTCAGCCTGGGAATAACCTGGAGGTCTCTTTAGGCTGCCATAATAATTATGGTGAATGTCAAGATTAGAAATGATGGTGATTTTGGTTTCAACTCCTTATTTGTGGTGGTTGGGTTTTCGTTAATTAAGCTGCCATTAGGCAAATGGCAAGTTGATCCCGTATGTATCCAGGTGAGGACATGAACAAGTTTTAATGCAGTGACTTGTAGTTACCACCTTTATTCTATGGTGATGTCGCAGAGCATTGCTGTAATATTTCTCTCTCTCTCTCTCTCTCTCTCTCTCTCTCTCTCTCTCTCTCTCTCTCTCAATGGAGTTGGAACGCTGTAACAACACAGTAGCGGATTTTTGTTTTTTTGTGTGAACCAAGTGTGCGTTTCACACGGGGCTGGGGGGAGTGGGGGGTTAGTGCCATCAGTGCACACCATGCGGTGCACTGTAGGCATTACTTAGGTACTATGCAGCATCCCCTCGGCCCCTAGCTGCAACCCCTTTCATTTCTTTTACTGTTCCTCCGTTCATATTCTCTTTCTTCCATCTTACTTTCCACCCTCTCCTGACAATTGTTTCACAGTGCAACTGCAAAAGGTCCTTCTCCTGCTACATCTTCCAAACCTTTTAGTGTCAATTTCACTTTCAGCGCTGAATGACCTAATGGGTCCCAGGGCTTGGCCTTTGGCCTAAATTCTATATTCCATTCCATTCCATATCCCACAGCTTACGACGTCACAAAAGTACCTGTGAGGCAGTACAAGATTCTCTTTCGGTGTCTGAGATGAAATCACCAGATGAGTCGTTTTATATCGGAGCTCATTCGCTGTTGTTCTCTCAAGAAGTGAGATGCTGAATTGCTGCTTCCACATAGGCCTAATTAGTTGGTGTTTTAGGAAGCGTGCGCTTTCTATCAAGATGTCACCAAAAACTAATGATGCCGTGGGTAGGCTCAGGATGCGACGAAGGAAATATAATCCTTCTAACAGCAGCCAGATCAACTAACGGTTCAAAATGAAAACTGACTTTTTACTGTAATTGTAAAGGTGTTCATGTCAGCAGTCGATAGATTCAGATGACAAGTAATGTGCAATCGTATTCACCTCTCATGGTTCCTTGTTTGAAATTCAAAGTTTAGTGGATTCTACATATTAAAACTACTCTCTCTCTCTCTCTCTCTCTCTCTCTCTCTCTCTCTCTCTCTCTCTCTCTCTCTCTCATGTTGCACAAGTGCTTTCAGGAGGTTGACTAAGTTGTTCAAGGACCTGTCAATCACTTGGCTTCCATTTGAAGGGTTTCTCTTTTTCCATCCTTTGTTCCACACTTTGTCTTGGTACACTTAATATTCTTAGGAGAAAATAATAATACCTTTTTCCTCGAAGTTCCTAACTTACTGAATAGGTATAAGCTGCTTTTGTTACTCAGCACTGACAGGAATCATTTTGAATAGCGATGTGCGTGGAATTTCTCTTGTGGGTCGAAGTTCGGTTCGGCTTATTCTGAGAAGAAAAGAATTGTCACATACAGTATATGGGAGGTCATTTCTCCAGGTACCAATCATTGCGATTATCTTTCAACCGACAATTACCGATTTTCTTTGCACTCTTTAGTAAAACTCCCATTCAGTGGTGCTTGCAGCATTTATGAATCTTGAAAAAGTTGGCTTGCATAAAATAGAAAGGTTTTAATTTTGTATTATAAATATCATTGGACATAAATACCATGGTCAGTCGCCATCCATTGGGGGTTATTCTGGTACTGACCTAGCCAGGTGTTGCTCTCTCTCTCTCTCTCTCTCTCTCTCTCTCTCTCTCTCTCTCTCTCTCTCTCTCATGGGATACACACACACGCGCACACACACACACACACACACACACACACGCACACACACACACACACGCACACACACACAACACACACACACACACACACACACGCACACACACGCACACACACACACACGCACACTCGCACACACACACATTATCAACAATGTGTGTGTATCACAGATGATGTTATTGAGTTACCGAGGTACTTGGTGTTTCCTTATGCACAGTACACACATTTCTTCACTGGTCACTTTCCTCAGGTTAATTTTCACTGCCCGAAGAAGCAGTGGTCGGGACCACCAGTTACTGAAGCAGCAGTCACTGCCTTCTCACGCAATTTAAACCCGATAAAGAAAGATTGTTGGTGCAGGGTTCCTTCCGATTAAAAGCTTTGATATTTACCACTACTTCTTGACCCCGTATCCATTTTCTGGAGATGTCAGACCAAGGACAAGAATGACCTTAGGCAGCATTCAAGGCAAAACAGGTAATACACTCGAGTGACTTTCATTTACAGGAACAATGCTCTTTGATTTATCCAGGATGAAATGCATCTGTACATGTTACTGGAATCAATCTCTCTCTCTCTCTCTCTCTCTCTCTCTCTCTCTCTCTCTCTCTCTCTCTCTCTCTCTCTCTCTCTCGTGCTACAGAATTGTGGACTTTGCTCACTGCAGTGTCAGCTTATTTGTTGTAAATGAAGATAACTGACATGATTTTGTTGCGGTTGTACTTTTGTGCCATTCCCGTATTGGACAATATAGACCAGAGAATAGAGAACTGCTGTGATGGGTTGTTCGAGGAGCAAAGAATCATTTTTATGGTCTTTCACATGCACTTGTCGCTATGGCCTCTTCATCCGTCATAGGCTTGGTGAATCATAGGCCTATGTTTCACATGGTGACAGGCTAATTATTTCCCTAAAGTCGTCTGATGTTTGTTCCATATGGAGGCAGGCGTTCTCAGAATAATCATAATAATAATAATACTATCTGGTGCAGAGGATAGTGGTTAATGGAAAACGCTTTATGTGTTTCGATGTTTTTTTTCGGTGTTTTTCGTCATGATTTGGTGAATAGTAGAGCTCTACCATTTAATAAAAGGCGTCATGTAAAGTTAACATGTGCTCAGCTCTCTCATTTTAGTTGGTAAAATGAGCTGTTGTCATTTTCCCTTTCCTTCCTATTTGCTCGTTTAGAATTGACTTGCTCCATTGGAGGCAGTCGGGCCTCATTGTAACCCACGGTGGTTAGACCTTGAGTGGGGGAAGAGCTGTGAGGCCTTGCATGACTGAGAACGAATTGGAAGGAACTTTGACATTTGTGACAAGCAGAGCCGGGGGATGATCATAGTATTGAAGTCTGACCTGGCCTTGAGACTATGAGGCTCGCTGCTTCTTGTCATTTGCAAGACAAAACAGGAAAATAAGGTCGCCAGTGAGACTCAGAGGAATCAATTCCAAGGGTTTATTTACACAAAGAATAAGTCAAAATGAAGCACAATTAATTTACAAAGGGACTCGCAATTCATTGATGATGGTTTGACAGGGGAAAACATAATTAATTATAACTAAAATGACAAGGGAAAATTAGACCCGGCTCTAAATGGGATTCAGGAATGGTATTCCAAAATCAGCAGAATTATCTGTGGATGCGCAACGGAGCTTGAATGTTGCGACTTGGCGAACTGGTAACAGGAATTCGAAGGCAGATCGATTGCACACGTGAAATAGCATCTCCTGAAAATGTCGAGAGAGCTTCGTTGATTATTAACATCAACATGCAGTCCTGTTAAGTAAATGAACAAAGCCTAGGCTGGAGGAGGCACTTAAATTCACTTATTAAATTCACATTGAATTCACATTACTGAATTCAGCAAAGGTACCTCATGAAGCAAAGGGACATTTAATCAATGATTGCCAATTGTAAAAGAAATCAAAAGGAAGGAAAACTTGAAATCGAAAGACGAGAGAATGATAGAAATTTGACTAGGCAAAAATCACCCGTCCCTATCCAGATATACCCTATCCAGACATACCTCTTGACTTAAGATCTACTCTCATAATTAAAGAGGAGGGAATTCCGAGCATGTTATCTTCGTAGGAAAAGGGGGGCCCTGCTCCACAAAGGTGGAACGCTATCCCAGCTGCGAGGAAGATGTTCCCTGCTTGATCTCACTCTCGCCAAAGTCCTCTCTCCCGGCTTTCCTCTATCAGGGCATTGTTTGACCCCTGTCTCGGGTCACGTTACTGAGCTGGTGGTCACTTCTATCTCGTCCTCACTGGTGTGATCTGGGAGGAGGAGGATTTTGGCTGAAAATACCCTCTGAGGACTTCTTCAGTTACGCTGGTGGCCATTTTACTTAAAAGATGGTTTATTTCAGAATGGCAGAAGGCCTGAATTCATAACACATTTCTAACTGTGGATGAAGCACTCTGGGGGAACTCGCCTCTTTGCTAGGGATTGTGTGAATTTATGAACAAGATAATAAACAGCTTCATTCCTACAGCGCTTGGTGAAGTCTTCTTGTTGGCCTCCAGTGATCAGTTTCTGTAGTAGTTTGTTTCCCTGCAGGCAATCTTCTTGGGTTTGCAGTCTAGGCCTACTTCCAACCAGAATTTTGATATACTGGTCACAGAACTTTGATTCTTTTATTTTTACAACTGACATGATCAAATACGTGATCGTGGGCGAGTAACCCCAGTATTTTAACACTCTGTGTGTGTGTGTGTGTGTGTGTGTGTGTGTGTGTGTGTGTGTGTGTGTGTGCAGAAGAATAATATTCAATAACATTTATTTTGTACAACTTTCCGAACTTTGCATTTTCTTTGTGGACTGTTTTCCATTTTATTAAAACGGGTCTCTTCTTTGGCGCGCGGAACTATTGGCATCATCACAAAAGTGGTTTGGCCCCAGTGGGAAGTGGATTCGAAACCGCCCATTACCATCCCCCCCCCACCAACCTCCTATTTAGGAATCGAGTCTGAGCTCTACTTGTGTACCGTGAAGGGGCGGAGAGAGAGAGAGCACGCGGGCGCTCTCTTTCACGTTTTCTGAAACAACTTGATATTGGGGTTAATCAGCACTTTCCATCGAAAAGCAGACGTGTTTTTCCAAACTGGGTCAAAATTTGGAAAGTTTTCTTCTAGGAAATCAAGGTAGATTAATTTTTTTAATATAGGTAAACATCTCGAAAGATTTTGTTCATAACTTTGAGTCATAGACCATAGTTCAGTTTTGTAGGTGTACCCAAGTTCAAGAGTTGAACTGTTTGTAAATGTAGGCAGACGGAACTTTTTGTTTGTTGGAAATTGGATCTTTGTTTATAGGAAAGATTTGGGAATAGACTTCTTTATATGCAGTTACAAATGCAAGATTTTGATAGGCAATCTTTGAAAAATGCTGTATTTTCCTTTATGTAGAGCCAAAGATCCTTCTTGAACCCTAGATGATAGTTAAACCTCTCTCTCTCTCTCTCTCTCTCTCTCTCTCTCTCTCTCTCTCTCTCTCTCTCTCTCTCTCTCTCTCTCTCTTTTATTTCCTGTGAGCCCACAATGCAATGTGTGTGTGTGTGTGTGTATTAGAGTAGGTTTGTGAGCTACTTCGTTGCTGCACAATGTCTCTCTAAAGACTTTCATAGTTTTTCCCAGTAGGGTGCACTGTATTCATTACTAAAGGTTGTCTGCAGCCGTTTCAGCCCCTATAAGCTGCACCTACACTTTCTAACCTTTTACTTGACCTCCATTCACCCCTATCGTTTAGCTGAAGAGCCAGATTTCCATAAGTCAGCCTTAGTGTAAATGTTCCTCGCTGTGGAACTTCTCAGTTCCAGAGGTCCTCCTTTATTCCGCCTCACACCTTTGGAGGACTGTGGAACAGTCTCCCTACTGAGGATGTCCTGCAATTGGAACTTCTAAATTTCAAGCGAGGATGCGATGCATGACCACCCTAATACAATTCTCCTTCTATTTTAATAGTTTACTTCCATTTTTATCTAATTCATTAATTTTTTTTCTTT
>JANJGK010004278.1:0-12500 GCA_039081455.1 Macrobrachium rosenbergii
TTACTCACTCCCAAACTTTCGTCGTTTCCAAATTCCCTTGTAAGTTCTTACCTTCAGTAACTCTTCATGGACTATTTGCGTCTGGTGCTCTTTCTTTCAGTTTTATAAAATGGGAAAAAATTACTTTGCGAATAAAGTTTCAAGCTTTGTAGTGTCATGGTTGTATTATCTTTCCGCTTTTGCATTATTCACAATACTGCTTTGTTTTACTTCTCGGGGTTTCCTTCTTACATCTTATCCAGTGCTTCCCTCTTTCTCACATCTTTTCATCTTAGAAGATTAAAAAATTCACTTGGGGTTTTCCATAATGTTTAAGCCTTGTTCATGTATATATATATATATATATATGTATATATTATATATATATATATATATATATATATATATATATATATATATATATATATACATATATATATATATATATATATATATATATATATATATATATATATATATATATATATATATATATATATATGTTGACATTACAACGCATGAAACTTTACATTATGCTAAAATAAGGAGTAGGAAAAATGATTTTAGAAAGTTTCATTGGATGGGTATTACGAAATAGATAACTTGAGCGGGAAAATCCAGGGACCTTTACACCACTGGCCAACACCAAAACAAGAGAGCTCTTCTGCCAGCAGCAGCGTCTATCAAAGGCTCAAATGTTTACATAGAGAAAGAAAGGCGGCAAGGAAGGAAGGAAGGCATCCCCCCCCCCCCGCCTCTGATCCCATCCGCTGTGCATACTGACATACCACCGGGTATCTCCCTCAGCTCAAATAACTGCATAAAGAGGAACCCTCGGCAGACATTCACGCCGTGTTTTCTCTCCCTAACTAGCGACTACTAAGAACTGAGACTTTAAGAAATATTCTTTCATGCCTCATAGATACAGCCAGAGGAGAATATGAAAGGGTGATAGGATAAAAAAAGATGAGGGACTAGACTCAGAGAGAGAGAGAGAGAGAGAGAGAGAGAGAGAGAGAGAGAGAGAGAGAGAGAGAGAGAGAGAAGGCCTTTGTCTAAAATGCATTTCATCTTAATGGCGTGGATGGTTTTTCCTCAACAGAAGCAGAAGATTTGGAAGACGGGAAAATAAGACTCGATCTCGCACGAACATCAAAATCAAGAGAGGCAGATCATGGCAGGGGAAAGGGTTTTCTTTTTTTCCTATAATAGTGCGCCATTTCTATTCTACAATGGGGCAATCATCCTCGAAACAAAAATATTATCTCTAAATGTCAAAAATGTCATATTTTAAAGCAAAGATTCATACGGCAGGCGAATAAGCCAAGTGGGAACTAGTGGAAAATTATCTAAACGCAAACTAGAATAAATTCTGAAAATGAGCAAAAGCCTGTCATTGTACAGTTCTGTGAAATATCAAACTGAAAGGGGGCCAAGCGTTCGTGATGGTCAAGTTTGATTCGTGGGGCGTCATTGAGACATACAATACACTACATCAGTTTTGCTCAAACTTCTGTGTCATAAGAATTGTAAGTTGACCAGTGAGCAATACTATGGCTAACTGAATCCTATGCTAGAAAATGAAATGTGAAACGCATTACATAAAATGGGAGTTCTTTCGCCTTTCTTTGATCTACCTGAGGCCCCGGACAAGATTTAGTTTCTCTAAATGTTGGCTATTCTCTAAGAGCATGAGGAAATTGGAGCTTCTTTTTTACCTCTAGGAAAATATGTGAGTGTATTTAAAATAACGCAACTGTAATAAAAAAAAATGATAATCTGATTTTTAAAATCCTGTCCCCCCATAATACCTACAACAGCTTACGCCACGAGTTCCTTTATGCAAAGGTACACACATTCGTCTCACTCATCCCTTCGAATCTTTCCCTTATCCACTCATGCCTTACAGGCCCTTGGCAGTTACTCAGTAACAATATCACTGCAGCATTTTTTGTGCAGTTACCTCAACTGCTGGTGTCCTATTCTTCAGCCTCCTATTATCCATCCCGATTTCATCAATGATTATTTCCACAAGCATTTTCAACCTTCCACTAAACTTTTCACCCTTGCCCAAATCAGTTTTATCTTGCACATTCAACAAATCTTTAAAATGGTTCACTTCTTCGACACAAGATAACGTTTATATGTTCTTCTTTTATACAATGATTTATTGAAGAGAAAATCTTTCTATTTGCTTTTAAAATTTTAATCACTGTCTCCCTTCTATTTTCAATACTTGTATTCTTTTTCTCTTAATACTTTCATATTGAAGATCCTATCTATCCTTATTCCAAAAATATTCCTATATATAAATTACCTTTTCTCTTTCTCATAAGATGGCGCTGAGCTGCTCGCTCTTATGACGAAACAAAAGAAGCCTTTTTCTTCTTTTATATTGAGGTTGTGCAGTGGAACGATGGTGGACAAGATACTGTTTCTTGTAATACTTTTATTCTGAGGCGAAATTCTCTCTCTCTCTCTCTCTCTCTCTCTCTCTCTCTCTCTCTCTCTCTCTTTCTCTCTCTCTCTCTCTCTCTCTCTCTACGTTGCTCATAGTAGAAGTTTCCTGTCTTAATTTTTTCCCTCTGAGAGAAATGGCAAAATGTAAAGTAGTATAAAATTTTTATTTCTTCTTACTCATTCTTACGAAGAAACACGCAATATATGTGCGTGTGTGTGTTTGGGCAGAAACACCTACCGCTGTTTGCCCGATCACTAAAGTTAAGCAATGTGGAGTATATTCAGTACTTGAATATATATATGTATATATTTTTACGTTTTTCCGTGGTTTTAGTTTGAAATATGCTCTGTGAGACAGGTAGCAACAATTTAAGGTGATTTTGCCTTGTGATTCTGACTTCGTGGGTACGGGAAAACGTAAAAAAAAAGAGGAAAACAAAGGAGAATTTCATATGAGCATAGGGCTCTGGTTACTGAGGGAAATATTACGTAAAACACGTGGGCACATTTAAAGTAGTGTATTTACATAAATGACCTTAGTACGGGAAAGAGGAACTCAAGTAGATTGAATGAAACTGGGGAATTCCAGACACAGTCCGAGAAGCTTCCACGAAATAGCATCCCTCTGAAATGAGAGATATGCACATTATACGCCAGTAATGAAAACAGACAAAAGAATAATGAATTCGAGGCTGCACTGAGGGTGCCAAAGGAGTAATAAAGAATTAATACTGCCGCTGCAAGAGGTGCACGGACATTAGACAAGGGAGATTTCTGGCTTTCTCTTTAAGAAAATAGTACGAGACAAAAGCGTGACTGAAATGGGGCTCTTCCAGGGCACTTTACCTTAGCAGATTTTCCGAGGGCGTGTAGAAGGCGGTCCGTGGATGACTTGCGATTTCCGAGGACGAGTTTCTTCCACGTGGTGAGATGCAAGGGCTTCCGTAAAGGGGCAAGGCGATGGGGACTCCTCGAAACTCCAAGCAATGGCGTGTGGGCTCGAGGAATACGGTCGAAGGGCACGAGGAAAAGTATACTTTGGAAAGGCCACGTGGTTAGGATGCAAGGGCATCGATGGGGCCAGGTGTTGAGGACGTCTTCACAAGTTCACTCCATATCTTCCAGCCCGCGTGTGTGTGTGACCTCGTGGGCTTTTGCCTTTTATCCCCTCCTATGGGGCAGGGGGGCGTCCATCACAGATGCTTTGACTCATTGCACCTGCTGCCCGCAGGGGAGGTTTTGGCCTGTAGGAGAAACGCCCAAGCCAGATTACTTTTGCCTCGAAGGAAAGATCTTTATCAAACATGGGAGCGCCTTTAATCTTTTAACCCTTGTTTTTAAGTCGATAGACAGATGGTCTATCGATCGGCCGGCTGGCAGTAAATGAACAACCAACAACAACAAAGGAGGGGGGGGAGGTAATTTGCTAGCGAATTCTTGCTAATCATAATAATATATATATATATATATATATATATATATATATATATATATATATATATATATATATATATATAGATAGATATTATATATGTATATATATATACATGTATTTGTGTGTATATATATATATATGTGTGTGTGTGTATGTATGTATATATGTGTATATACATATAAGATTTTTATTTTTCTAACTCATTCTTACGAAGAAACACGCAATATGTATGTTTGGGCTGAAACACCTACCGTTGCTTGTCCGATCACCGAAGTTAAGCAATGTTGAGTATATTCAGTACTTATATATATATATATATATATATATATATATATATATATATATATATATATATATATATATATATATATATATGTGTGTGTGTGTGTGTGTGTGTGTGTGTGTATATATATATATATATATATATATATATATATATATATATATATATATATATATATATATATATATGTATATATATATATATGTACTGTATATGTATATATATAAACATATTTTTGCCAAGAAAAATCTAAATATAGTCTGTAGAAGAAAGTCCCTAGCAATTCACCAGTAGATGAGTCATTTCTGTGTCGCTGGTTTGACGTGGGCGAAAGGAGTGTCAGTATTAAATGTCAGTTACATATTAGCGTGTATAATATCACGATATTGCTCTCGTAATTGTTTTCTCGTCTCTTTTAGTGACAAACACACACACACACACACACACACACACACACACATACAACAGGAACGACCAATGTAAATATGGACAGACGGAGAATCATATTTCTCATTCAGAGTCTAACTCTGACCTATTTCATTCGCATTGTTATTTGAAACTGACCTTTAAATTTGATTTGCATCAGGCGTTTGTTTCCAACACACCCTGCAAAAAATGTAGCTTTTTTATACGCGAGTTACTTAGTTTAATGAATGGAGAATTGGACAATAACAGAACCTCAATTACGTCAACATCATTGACATCTGATTTTTTTTTTTTTTTGCGGTTGGCCTACTTGACGTTATGTCGATGTTCATAATGAAAATGAACTTCGTTTGACTTGGTTTTGACCTCCGTCGACATGCACAAGGACCACATAATGGTGAATCAAAATTATTGCAAATTGTTCTATGTCGTAAAACACTTTCATAAGAAAGAAATAAAACTATATTATAGTCCGAAATGTTGGATGGAATGACTTGTTTAAAGATCTGTATACACATTCACGAGAAATGTTTTTACTGTAGAGGCAAAATGATATCCCGGGGGGCAGGACACTTTGCACTGCTAATATGGCCGGCGAGAGCGCACTTCAAACTTGCCCTTAAGTACTGCAGACTGAATGAAAAGCAATTAAAAGCTGATGCAATGTCTATAAAATTAGAATCTGGCGATTACCCTAGTCTTTGGAAAGACATTCAATCCCTAAATCCCAAAACCAGAAAGCCATCAATGAGTAGGAGAAGCCATCGGTGACGAGGCTATCGTAAGAATGTGGGGCGATCACTTCAGCGCTATCCTGAATTGCATAAACATTCAAGACTCCTGAAGGGATGTAGATTACCTCCTTACTGATAACATTCAGTTTCATTTCGCCGATCGTATAACGCCAGGTATCATCAGCGGTGCCATAAATAACCTACCTAATAATAAATCGTCCGACTGCGATGGTCTACCTGCTGAAGCTTTCAAATTCTGCTAGCTTCTCTATTCAATGCTTGCATAATTCACCAGTTTCTCCCAGACTCCCCACTCTTAGTTCACTTAATACCATTAATAAAAAAACAAGTTAAAGGATGCAGCCGACCCTGGCAATTATCGCCTGATTGCAGTTGCTACAATTGCGTCGAAGATACTTGAGTCTGTCTTCTAGTGAGACTTCTCCCTTTCTCCACACTACTGACAACCAGTTCGGCTGTAAAGCAAATCACTCAACCGACACCTGCATCTACATGCTGAAAGAATTGCTGAACTATTACCTATCATCAGCCTCTCTTGTTTTCCTATGTTTTGTAGATGTGAGAAAAGCATTTGACAAACTACCTGAAGCTCTTCCTGAAGCTGCACAAACGAGGCACACCTCTATAATTGGCATTTTATGTTGTTGGTTCTCCACACAGCAATTCTGTGTCAGATGGGGTAAGTATTGTCGTACCCCTTCAGCTCCCTAAACGGGCTCCAGCAAGGGGGCATTCTCTCTCTCTCTCCATACCTGTTTAATACGTACACAGATGCCCTGAATCTCAAACTGAACTCACTCCCAATCTGATGCACTATCAAAGAAACAACAGTAAACAACCTCTGTTACGCCGACGATATGGTTCTGATTTCCCCATCAGTGCAAGGTCTCCAGGGACTCATCGACACCTGCTGCCAATATGCAGAGGAATCTGATATCCTATACAACGAAACCAAGACCCAAGGTATGTCGCTGCTCCCGAGATCGCTTAAGCATATTGCAGAACCACAAATTTTCCTCGGAAATCATCGTCTGGAATTCGTGCATGAATTTCCGTATTTGGGCCACATTGTTACGGACGACCTTAAAGATACGGCAGACATAGAACAGAGGCGTCGTAAACTACGTGCAACTGGCAACATGATTGCAAGGTTTGCCTTCTGTCACCGAGACACAAAACTGCTGCTCTTCCCCTCCTACTGCTATAGTATATATGGGTGTTCCCTTTGGACGAACTATACCCGAGTGACCATGAGACGTATCACTGTTGTTCACAACGACATTCTGAGACGCCTCACAAACACTCCTCGCTATCACTCCGCCTTGCCACGCAGATGTTCATAGAAAACCGCCTGGATAATTTAAAAATCATTGTTATGCGAACAGTGTTCTGTCTGATCACCCGACTGAGAAACAGCAGGAATTCGCGCAAACAAAGCATCCTAAGCAATGAGGCAAGAAGAAGATCTAAATTGTGGGAAAGACGGGTTAATGGGGCGTCTGTTCCTTAAACGACTTATTCTCTATTTTTGCAATTATGAAGTGTCATTTGCAGAGTCTGACATTATTATTATTATTATTATTATTATTATTATTATTATTATTATTATTATTGTTATTATTATTATTATTATTATTATTATTATTATATTTCTACGTTTCTTGTTATTATTGATTTTCTTTTTTTTAATCATTACTGTGATTAATATCATTGTAGAATTTTGCTATTTTCAATTTTCGTATTTAGCCTTCTGGACCTGCCTTCTATAACCACCTAAGGTCCCTAGCTGGAAATTAATCGTCTACAATCTGTATTTTTATTTGATATAATTTTAAATATTTTTTTTACTATTATTCTCCAAATAATTAGTGTCATTGCCATTATTATAAATTCTATTTTTTTCTACTTCTTCAGCAACTGTGTGGATACTGCCGATTATCATTTTTATATATCTATCATGTTATCTCATGCATCTGGATTGTGTTTGTATATTCCATGTATATGGCCCTGAGCTGAAATAAAGGATATTATTATTATTATTATTATTATTATTATTATTATTATTATTATTATTATTATTATTATTATTATTATTATTATTACAAGTTGGTAATGCAATGAACAGTTTAAACTTGAGAATACGGGTTGTTTACCTCATTTAGCTTCACCAATAATTTAATAATATATTAGTGTTTCTTAAAGCCAGGGTTAAAGCTTAGAATATCACTGATTAGTGAAACAGAGCAGCCGCCCATTGTTATTTTTTACTCTAAATTATATACGAATACGTAAAGCGAGCTTCATTAAAACATGTAATTTATGGAGTTAATTTTATTGATTGTATGTACTGTACCAATGACTGTAGTATCTCTAAATGAATTACGTGAAAATCAGCAACTGTAAATTCTAAGCAGTTAGTGTCAAGTAAAAGAAAATTTATTACAAAGAAAATGATATTACTCTATGAATCGTTTGTAAATTGATTTAAATGATAAGTACCTCGGAGCCAGCTAGAACTGGAACCGTGACTTGGTTTAGTAACAACCATACATAATGACTTTGGCCATCTGCTTCTTATGACTGATATACCCAGAAGTGGATGCATTACTTTTCTATCCATGTGCTGTTTTAATAATCTTTTCTCCTGATTCTGGGTGACATTACGAAATTTCACAAAATGTGACGATCCATGCAACGGTATCTCGAAGCAGTAACGGTGCTCCTCGAAGCAACTTTGACATCAAAGCCATGTCAGCGAAAGGTAATGATATTCATGGAAAGCCTGAAAATTAAACTCTTGTGAGCTAGTCTTTAGCGTCCCAAAATTTTGGGATTATTCATAAGCCATGAAAACGGAGGTAAAAGCCTTCCAGATTAATGTTATCGCTGATCAGGCATTGAGGGAAAAATGAGATAATCAATCATGCTGATTTGCAGCAGCCGTGAAAACTTATAGGAAAATTCGATTTCATCGAAGACAACAGATAAGGAAATTTAATCGGGGCATTTCCCTGTGGTAATGAGGGTAAGGATCCAGAAAACAGATGTGTAGGGCAAGCAAATAAAATTATCTGTATTTTAACAATACAGCTCTTTTATATTGTGTTTTAGAGATCTTCCAGTGAAGACACCCTGTTGTTTTTGTTCAGTTCTACATTTCGAACTTTAATTTTCAGTGTTTCAGTCACTTTAAAAGAAAAAAATCTCTTTAAAGTAGTCCTCCTTCAGACAGATGTCCAAAGCTGTCATTCACTCGATGACCTTTGGAAGGTAACGTAATCTTAAGGAAACACATTTGGAAAATATTTAAATGACCGCTCTTATTTTTCAGTCAGCTTTTTGGTGTACTCTCTTACATATCAGAATGTAGTTCCATTTTAAACCTAGTGCAATTCTGCAAAAGACCATGAGGTAATGGCATAAACCGCGGTCGGTTTTGGAGTGAATAAATACAGCGGCATGGAAGCAGTTTTTCATTTATCTTTTCGAAATTTCAGCCTTGAAGATTGTGAGAAATGCTGGAGATCTTGGAAATGTCGGATGCCACATGTGCAATAGTAATTGAAACAAACACTGTGCCAGAAAACACACACACACATACTGTATTTATACACACACACACACAGATATATATATATATATATATATATATATATATATATATATATATATATATATATATATATATATATATATATATATATATATATATATATATATATATATGCATTAAGTATGTTTCGCTTAGCTAAAAGTGTATCAGCCAGGTAATCATAAAATTAGCTAAAAAAGTTCACAAAGAAAAACCACAATACATCGGTAGGCCATAAGCGAGGCCAAATCTCTCGAAATATGAGAAGGGGAGCTTCATCCGTTGCAAGGATTGCTTTCAATCCAATCATAGTGTAGAGCATAAGACCAATATTTACGTCATGGGAAAGATCTGAGCAAATTTTTCTCTCTGCTCCTGTGGGTTTACTGTTTTCTGAATACGGTTTCTCTTAAGATAAAGGTCGTTTTATGGACGATAAGAGAAGAATTTCTGGTAATCGGAATATAATTTGCATAATAATAAAGATTACTTATATTTTTAAAGTACTGAAGAGGAAAGGATCCAAATTTTGGGTATAAAAAATCTCAGCCAGCTAATGTTGGTGCGTTCATAGGATGAAAACTGGGGAGGAGGAGGACGAGGAAGAGAAGGAGAAAGAGGAGGAGGAGGAGGAGGAGGAGGAGGAGGAGGACGTAAGGAAGTAGGAATGGGAAGAAGAGAAGGGAGAGGATTTAGAAGGAAGGAAGGTCCTGCTGGTTCAGGTGCTCTTCCCTTCTCTTATTGTGAAGAGTGATATCCATCAGTAGAAAAATCAGGGGGTGGCCCCTCCCCCTGGAACTAGTCACGGCTTCTCTTGACACTTGCAATCGCCACAGACACGGAAGTGTCATCAGTTAGCAAGGGCAAGAGAGTGCTTGCATATGTTGCTGTCAAAGTATTGTGTTTGAGAAACTGACGACTCAGTACGTGTAATCACTAGCTGGGTAGAGAAGGGGGCGGGGTGGGGGGGGGGGGGGCGCCGGCTTCATACGTAATAGTATCATGAGAATATATACGGTGATATATACTACTTAGTGCAATACAAAATAAGTAAAAAATGCGCCGAAGTTTCTTCAGTGCAATTGACTTTTCTGTACAGCGTATAATCAAGGCCACCGAAAATAGATCTATCTCTCGGTGGTCTTGGTATAATGCTGTATGAGCCGCGGCCCATGAATCTTTAACCACGACCTGGTGGTGGCATGTACTATACCGTTGCCAGATGCAAGATTATGGCTAAATTTAACCTTAAATAAAATAAAAACTATTGAGGCTAGAGGGTTGCAATTTGGTATCTTTGATGACTGGAGGGTGGATGATCAACATACCAATTTGCAGACCTCTAGCCTCAGTAGCTTTTAAGATCTGAGGGTGGATGAACAGACAAAGCCGGCACAACAATTTTCTCTTACAGAAAACTAAAAAGGAAAATATATATGAGTAGTTAGTGTCCTCCTACCGAGTTAACAAGGTCGCTGGCTTCCCAGTGGTTGCAGTAGGCTACTTATCATGTGGACCTGTTGGCTAACGGTGAAGTTTGGTTTGGGTTTCTTCTGGCTACCTGGTTCCCTACCCTGATGTCTAACGCCCTCTGCCTCATGCTAGATTGGAACCTGGATATGAGGCTATATTGTGATACAGACTTAGGTTTATGCTGGGCTTCTTCAGTTTTATAGTCCCTATTTCTGCATCATCACAAATACATATGAAATCATTTAAAAGCAAAGAAATTGTTATTATTAATAAATAAGAAAATCTCGACAGTCTCATCTTTTCAGGTAGCCTTGATGGTAGAGACAATAACAGACTGACAAACAGATAGACAGACAGCCTAGGAGAATAAGAAACATACATACAAACGAACAACAAACAACCCTTGTTGACAAGGTTAAATGACCCACGAAGTCTAGATAATCATAACCATCTAAGTGCGTCGATGCGTATCCAGTTTGGAATTGAAAAACATTCATCTAATCTCGCTGTTAGGTCACTGCAACACCTGTTCCCCCTTTCAGTCCCTATTAAGCAAGATATATGTCTTCCTTACGAAGAATATAATATAATAACATGCAAATGTAATATAATAACATGCAAAGCGTATCTATCAAGAAATGTCAAACGGTTATTCATAAAAGGGCGTTAATGAACTCAGTTTTGTTATACTACGCTGAAATGGCTTTAATCAAATAATCCCTTTGTCCATCACGTCGCTAAATAAGCAAGGGTACCCAGAGGAAAGGAGGAACACCGGCTTGCATTCGACATTACGTTGCATGCAAGGATATGTGATAAGCTACATTATATTTGCAGAGTAAAGATCAAGTAGGATCCCAACATACCCCCTTCTCTCTCTCTCTCTCTCTCTCTCTCTCTCTCTCTCTCTCTCTCTCTCTCTCTCTCTCTCTCTCTCTTTGATCTTTGTTAACGTGTGGTCCAGGATGAAATTTCTCAAGTTGTTGAAATCTGTAATTATGAGTAATACTATTTAGTTTATAAGCAAAATATGCCTTTATCAAAATACATAAACAAAGCTGACTTATGACATAAAAAACTCAATAAGCATACGACGCTGCATATCTAATTATTCCTAAGTACATGAATAAATTACAGGTGGAGGATTTTAGAGAGCAGTGCATTTTTTTTACTTAACCGTTTCTGCCTGAGGTAAGGCAAAAAGCACTATAAATATCTGCGATAGTTAAGGGTATGAACAAAGCTGTGCTCTACATCTGAAGGCATTGATGAGATAAAGCCTGAGACTTATGGTTTAGGGAGAGTAATAAAGAGCCTCACTTTTCTTATGAAATTCGTCCGCTTGAAATTCTAACGCTTAAACTGTCTTTCAAGAAAACATCTAAAAATTATTACTTTTTGCTATTTCGTGTTGCTGACTCGGGGTTTTGTATTGCCAAGGAGATTTCTGTCAGTAGTTAACTGTAAATATCAAGTAAAATATTACTGATTCTAAAGTAGTGAACGCTTTTATGAGCAACATCAGCGAAAGAAAATATAGAAAACAACGAAATAAAAAAAAAAAGCTCATGATCATAGGTTTTATGGAGTCTTGTTTCGCAGGTCACTTAATGCCAAGAGGTCGTATTGCAGACAATGCCGCTGCAATATTGTATTTGGGAGGAAACTATTGTTTAGTTATTTTCTATTCTTTGGAAGAAATAGATATATAATCACAAGAGCTGGTTAACACATTACTACTAAATACAACTATTACTGCTACTACTGCTGCTATTATTATTATTATTATTATTATTATTATTATTATTATTATTATTATTATTATTATTACATACTGCATAGGTAACGTTGTATATTTAGTTTTTTATACTTGATGACGCTTAATTAACGTTGTAGTTTTCGCTGTTATTAATACTATTAATATCTAACTCGACTGCGCCGAAGAAACTTCGGGGCATATTTTACTTGTTTGTTTTCCGTTATGATGCTTGTATTCGACAGTGACTGACTTGGCTGAGGAGTGGCGTTGAAGGTCTGTTTGAGACTTTCTCTCTCTCTCTTTTCAGACTGTCCCAAGTTACGACACCAATAATATTC
>JANJGK010004278.1:17500-62500 GCA_039081455.1 Macrobrachium rosenbergii
TATTATTTCATTGTTCAATTTATCTGAGTTATTTTTTATTTGTTTGTTATCTCCCACACTGCTTACCCACCAAAGGAGTAGGAGGAAGCTGGGATAGAAGGATATTTTGAGAGACTATTAAAACTGAAAACTATTTTTACAGAGTTGTAAAAAAGCAAAGAATAATTGAGATAAAATTATTGTATATGTTAACGTAGTAGACTCCGTTTTCCGTTTGTGAAGAACTACACTCCTCGGCACAGAGAGAGAGAGAGAGAGAGAGAGAGAGAGAGAGAGAGAGAGAGAGAGAGAGAGAGAGAGCTTGTGTCATATTCTTTGGCTGTGCTTGTTTTTCCAGGATTTCTACTTTTTCTTTTAAATTAGTCATCTTACTCACTTTTAATGTTCTGATTATATGCAGCCACAGTGCCAGCAAACGTTACATAGCTGTCTAACAAACGTTATGTTATTGTGAAAGAACTCTCTTTTTTGATTCTCGTTTGTCACTATTTCAGAGGAAGTTGGGAGCAGGACCTGTGGTCGAAACGCAGGAAACCCTGAGAGTGTCCAAAGCCCTTCTTTCACTTTCTGACTATTTTCGGTGTCCAAAAGCTTGGGAGCTAATGGCCTACAACCACTGTGGATGAAAACCGAATGGTTAATTGAGGAGGGGAAAGGGAACGCAAATAGCCTCAAACCACATGATGACATTCCTCTCATCGAGGCTCACACTACAACACTCTGGGTGGCTGAGCTTCTTCTAAAAAAGTAGTGATATGCATAAAGTTTTTATTTCTTTTAAAGCTATCCTTTAACCTTCCTCTCTCTCTCTCTCTCTCTCTCTCTCTCTCTCTCTCTCTCTCTCTCTCTCTCTCTCTGACTTCTTTTACTTCACATCAAACAACTCAGTCAATATAGTACGAATGGATTTTCATTTCCTGGGATTTGTGTCAGTGAAATTCAAATTGGCCAAATTTGGTGAAGTATAGATCCTCCTCCTCTGTACGTTTAACTATCTATTTACCTGTCTATATAATCGTAGATTATATATATATATATATATATATATATATATATATATATATATATATATATATGTATATATATATATATATATATATATATATATATATATATATATATATATATATATATATATATAGACATACATATATATGTATACACACACACACACACACACACACACACACACACATATATATATATATATATATATATATATATATATATATATATATATATATATATATATATATATCCCATCATAGTTTGCTTGTATAATTAGAAAATAGGATTTGAAGCTGGTAATGAATTCACTCAATAACTAACTACAAAAGGAGAGGAAAATGATATGTGCATAGTCAATAGTTGATATATGCTAATGTCTAAAGCAAAAAATACCGTGCACAGTGCAATATGATATAGCAGAATCCATGTATCACTGCTCAGCATAAAAGCTGTAATCCAGCCTAAAGGGTTTGTTATATCCGTAATTCTTATCCGTGTGCAATGATGGGCCAACTCTCAAATTTCTTCTTAGGGAATTCGTATAAGTCCCCTTCCTCTGTTTGTTGTTTCCATTCTCCGCTGACTTTTAAGCAGTGTCGGAATCGGATCGTCCAGCCAAATAAACTGCATACAGAACATAAAAAGCTTAGTATTTATATTTATCAGTCTCTACTTATATATATATATATATATATATATATATATATATATATATATATATATATATATATATATATATATATATATATATATATATATATATATACTACTGTTTAACAATACTGGAGAAGATTAGTCTAGTCTCACTTTATGGAACAAAATTAGTCTCCGATGGCCTCCTGCAATCGAATATCTATCTGTCTATCTATATATTATATTTTCTTGGTAATGCTAAATATATTGATATTATTTCATTCGAAATCCATTATCTTCGGAAGTACCCTATTATACACATTAGATTCTCGTGATTTTTAGCATATTGGTGCTCGTCCATTCGCCCCACGGCTCAAAGGCTACCTGAAAACTGTATTTTAATATCAGCGGCATTTCATCGAGATTCCGAATAAATGATGCGTCCTACTAGTCCATTAGACGCCCCGTCACTACTAGAAATGTCAAGGATATCTTTTTTTTTTTTTTTTCTTTTGCATCATCTGTATTCTTTTCTTGAAGATTTCTCACACACCTCCCATTCTCTTTCTCCATTCAATAATGCCATTAAGGTTTTCCCTTGAGGATACACATCCTTCTATACTGAAAGATGTGATGTAGGCTAACCACAGGGAATTTCATACAATAAAAAGTTTTACAATTTGTTAGCGAAGGCTCATACAAGATCCAAAATTCATTACAGCTGCAGGAGATACGCTCAGAAATAATTCATCGATAAAGAAAATGTAATATCTAAATGGCCTATATTGTTGAGGTTATCGGTTTAAAATGTTTATCCTACGCCTCTTATATTTCAGGGTAAATAATTTATATTTTCACACTTACAGTTGTTGCTTTTGGATGAATAATAAATGAAGAAATAATGATATAAACGGGTTAAAAAATTATAAATAAGAATTTCTTTAAATGAAAGGAGACAAAATCACCTTTCAGGCCCATACCTTTGTATTTATATAAAAGTGTTTTGTAAGTGTTATTTTATACATAAACTTTATAGTCCCCTAAAAAACAGGTCGTTATTGGCTAAACCCTCTCCCCATTAAGTACAGTAGTTACTCATCTAGCTTTAGTAAAAACTATCATTTATTATGCCTATGTATTTTTGTCATTAAATTAGCTTCTACCTTCCTTCCTATCTCGCCTTTCCTCTCCTGTGTCCGTCCGTCTGTCTGTCTGTCTGTCTGTCTCTCGCTTACGAGGCTGTTTATATAATCGGTCGGCTAATTTCCCGAAGTTACGTTATTGCGTTCCATTATTCAGCAGTAAACATGATTCATTAACCTTAAAGATGAGTTGCGAGCCTGTCTTTTGCGGTTTTCACGAAGTTTACGGAAGGAATAGATGTTACAACGAACGAACACACGTAGGCCTAATTATATTGATTGTCAAAGATTTAACGTTTCTTACATAATGCTGTATAATATCGCCAAAGCAGAGTAAGTAAATCACAGTTTATTTAATAATCTTTTCTAACTTTTGTACTGATAAAGGAATTTACTATTTTTCCTGTGCGTATAACTTCATTTGACAGAGGCCTGTGTCGACAAGGAATATACTCGCAATTGGGCATATGTGAAAAAAAGAGAAAGTCCATTAATATAGGGGAAGAAATGATCAAAACAAGTGACCCTAGAGTTTGCAACGTTTGGATAGTCACTATCCAAACGTTGCAAACTCTAGGGTCACCTGTTTTGATCATTTCTTCCCCTATATTAATGGACTTTCTCTTTTTTTATTTTTTTTATTTTTTGAGGAATGTGACAGAATATTACTTTAGAAGTGGTTGTTTTGATTAATATCAGGCTTTAAAATTCACAATGCTGTAGTTCTAATAAAATTCAATTATGTTACTTTTGTCTTTCACAACCTTACAGTATCTCTCTTACACATACTCATAATAGTTGTCGTTCCTTACTTTTATAGCCGACAACTAGTAATATATAGTTTTAATAACACATAGATATGCAACTAAATTATTGGGGTCGCAGTCCTATCTTGAAAAACATAATTGGGGTCACCTGAAAAAAAGGTTGGGAACCACTGGGATAGTGGAAGGGGCTTTTGAGAATATCGAGGTGGCATGGAAAATATGGGCGGATGCGAAATCCTGGTCAGAAGACCAGTAATAATGATAAAAATTTAGCAGCGGCAAAAGATGTGCGTCGAAGTTTCGATTAGAAACATTTTTCTAAATATATACCATGAAATTATATAGCACTGAAAAAGTAGTTGATAAAATCGAGTTTTCGATATAAAAATCCACTAAAATTGGATATAAAAAGTTAAACTGATCACATTAATAACGGCAATGAGATGAATCAGAAGTACTCTTAATGTTATTATTATTGTGCTGTTTATCATTTGACATAGGATGAATAAATATTTTTAGATAGATTTCGATATTAGTGTAAGATCGTGCATAATAGATTCTTTATTTTATATACATGTTACAAAAGTTTTCGGACTTTAAACTGAAACTATGGTACCTCATACCATTGCCTACAATAACGGATTAGGGAGCTAATTGGAATCAAATGTTTGCATTCCAAATACTGCATATCCTTTTCATTACGAACTGGTAGCAGCTAATTTTAGATGCACCACGTACTAATCTTTTATATAAAGAGAACGGAGGCTCTCTTTCCTAAACAATGCATCTTTCCGTGAAAATTCCCGGGGTAGAGTAAGGACTCTGTGGAATCGAAAATCAATGGAGGGCCATTGCCTCTATTCATGACTCCTCAAGACCCGCCCCAGAGGTCGAGTACAGTTGCCACGTGCATTAATAATCCATTGATAGATTTTCCATCCTCTGCTCTCAGAGTCTCGAGCCGTTTGTAGTCGAGAGTAGTGGAATGGTGCCGAGCACTTAACCAGAACTGCATTGTCTGGTGTAAGTTTTGAGAAAAGAATACTTCAAGCGATTATTTTTCATAATTATGTTTTCCTGTGTCAATAACTTCAGATTGCATACTTTTATTCGATTTCCTATTTTTATAATTTATATGCATCAGTAAGTTCTGAAATTTCCAGTTGGAAATTTAGGTGTAAACTAATCAGAAGTCAGGATCTTTGGGTTTTCAGATCTATTAACAAAAATGCAAATTTATTGACACCATACACTTAAAGTTACAAAAAAACAAGGAAAATATTTCATGTTACCCAAACGAACTGTCTGGCTGCTATCTGGACTTCAATATGCCTTTCACTCATATTCGAATTCGAATCCCATAGACTTTAGGCATTAGAAGTGAGTTAACATCAGGTACTTAACACAATAGAGACATAATGTTAAAGAACAAGACAAAAACACACGACAGCTGTGGTGAAAATCAAGCGCTGCAGCTTAACGCATAAGTGAGAGTTTTCATCTTGCTAAGACTGAAAATTTATAGTTTCACTAATAGCTTAAAATTTATGACAGAAACACATTGAGAACCTACTCAAGATGTAGCGTACACATATCAGGAAGTTTCTAACCTTTAGGTTCATGGAAGAGGAGCGGCGAAAACATCTGAGCATCTTTGTGCGAAAATGGTACTTATAATTACAAATTATCTCTAATAACAACGTTGTTATCTAATCCTTTCTTTCTTATCTAGTATTTTGTTATTATAATCTTTGTTCTGTCATTTCCACAGTCATATCTACTCAGCCCTTGTCCCTTTATATTCAAGATTTGATTTTTTTACTTTATTTAGGAGGGACAATTACCACTTATTTATCTTTTTACTGTTCCTGGAACACTTATTGGAATGGAATGGAATATAGATTTTTGACCAAAGGCCAAGCACTAGGACCTATGAGGTCATTCAGCGCTGAAAGGAAAATTGAGAATTGAAAGGTTTGAAAGGTGTAACAGGAGGAGAACCTCGCAGTTGCACTTTGAAATGATTGTTAGGAGAGGATGGAAAGTAAGATGGAATAAAGAGAATATGAACGGAGGCACAGTAAAAGGAATGAAAGGGGTTGCAGCTAAGGGTCGAGGGGACGCTGCCAAGACCCTTAAGCAATGCCTACAGTGCACTGCATGAGGTGCACTGACGGCACTAACCTCCCCTCGGGGTGGAACACTTATTGTTCTCATGCTCCAGTTTCATCTGGGTACGGAGTCTGCTATCCTTGAGAAAATTTAATCTTAATCGTCCTGCTCATTCGTATCTATTTCATGAAATGACCCACTTAATCGCCAACATAGCTTTCTTTACGTGAGCTCTCGTTTACTGGAATACTTCTGACGTTTTACACGGAAAAGGGTGGAATGGGCAGAACCATTTCACAGTCATTTTGATATAAGTATGATTTTGCTTCCATTTTGATGATTGTATACTTAAGAGTTTACCATTTTGATCGTCGCTCTTATTAATTTCAAGGTACTGGTATACACTATATATAATCGCACGCTGATTAACATTAATGATCCAAAATGGTGTAAGAGTTAATGCATAAGGGAAACACTACACACACACACACACACATACAAATATACTATAGAATACACACATATATATGTATGTGTGTATATATATGTACATACACATATGTGTGTGCTTTTGTTTCTTTGTGTACTAGAAAATATTCATTTTCCGTGTAAACAAAATAAGTAAAATCCAAAAGGCACAAAAAGGTTTGTAAAGCTTCAGAAGGGACCTTCTCCCTTCCTCTTCTGAATGTAAATGGCTAGAACCTTAATAAATGTTACAAAATAGTTTTTTGTAACAATAAAGAAAAAACTGCAAATAGACAAAAGTATTCAACACACATTACTTGGAAAATGACGACAATTGTTTCGAAAATAAGATAATTATTATGTTAATGATATTTGACAGCGTATATACGAGATGTGAATCGGTATGGTAGACGTTCCGAATTAGCGTGGTAATAATTACTATGGCTATGATTATTGTCATTTAAGCAGGAATTTTTGTTGAAGTGTGTAACTTAATAGCTTGCTAGCCTTTTTTAGTTTTTGGCTTTATTTTATAGAAACAACACATCTCTTAATAAGAATTATGTCAACGCATTTCTATTTTTCTGTTAACAGCACATTAGGACGGCAAAGTTTCTGTTCGGGCAAAAACAAAATAACGAAGTCTTTATCTAAGCAATTTCGTAAGTTCAAGATGACATGCGTCAGTGACCTAGATGAGAGAAATAGGGGGTCAAATGGATATTAGGGAAAGGAAGAGGGAAAGTCCTATTATAAGAAAAAAAAATTAAAATGAAAAGGATATGACGACCACATCTGCTCCCTAAAATGCCTCCGGCCGACTCCCGTCTTGTTAAAATCTGGCGCGCTTTATTTTTTGTTTTATTAGATTTTTTGATGGACTTTCCTACTTTATCTGGATCTTTCCTAGACAGTAACTCCCAAGGGTTTTCCGGGGTCGTTATTTAGGACTAATATTTCTTGGGGGTCATTTCTTTATAATATTTACAATCTTTTGTTTGTGTTTTTACGGTAATCCCCAACGGGCTTGTGCTAAACACGCCGCAAAGGTGGATACATACCGGGTTAAAATCCGTATGGGTAACTATCTAAGAAAGATCCTTATTTTTAATCAAGAGAGTATTAACATTCCTTCTTATTACGCCTCGAACTGTATTTCACAAAAGTCTTATCGAATTACAAGTCTCTACTCGAGTTTCAACCAGTTTATCAGCTTTGAAAGCGTTATTGTTATTATCTATTATATTATCTTATTTTTTTTTTATTTTATCTTATATTTCATATTGCTAGCCGAGGATAGATGATAAAATTGGGTTATCAGTACTGCCTTCTGAAGAAGGAAAACTGGAAAACAAAATAAAAGCAAAATAATTCACTAGAATATAATCAGAGAGCTTCATAGTAATGGTGACCAGGTTTGGTGGGGGGGGGGGCGATTTATTAAAACGCCACATATATTTGTGAGTTAAAAAAACAAAGAAAAATACTTAGATTTAAAAAAAAATCCTCATCTTTAGTTCAGTGAAAATTCGTCATAAAGACAAACAAAATAACCAATATTGTTTTGATTTGAAATCAAGGATGACAAATTTAATGCAAATGAAGACATAAAATAACCAATATATGAATTCAAGGGCTAAAAATTATATAATAAAACTGACATTTGATTTTTACCGAAACCTTTTTTTTTCGAAAATCCATCATCATTCCGTCATTATTAAGCAAGTCTCACAGTCTCAAACTCACTCATGAAGAAAAATCGCTCCGGAAACTTTTTGATAACACGGAAGAGGTCGCATTTATCCAAGTGCTATATAGTGACTCTTATCAAATGGGGTGTCATTACAACTTAGCGAGATTCTTTTCAAACTTTCTGACTTTTTTCACTCGGAAGCCTTTAGGAGATATCACCGAGGAACTTACAAGATTACGCGAACTAAAAAAGAGAAGAAAAAAAAACATTCTTAAGATGCTAATTAAGGAGGCCAAGATCGCATATGATTGAAAGAGAAAAGGCAACAGTAAATAATTTCGCGTCTTCTGTCAGATGTAGGAATGATTTTTGGCTTTATAGTTTTTATTATTATTATTGAGTAATAAAAATCCACAATTATATAGTAAATATATTACTATGTAAAATGAACCAAAGATTTTCGAACACCTGAACGGTGTTCCTCATCAGTGTTAACGTTAAAATGCAAAGTGAGTGAGGGTAGTTTTCTCTCCAGATAGCCGACGTCCCTGTGGATGGTTCCGACCATGGCACCTATGCAGCGCAGGCAGATGCAACATCGCAAGTACGAAGAGCAAGGAGATTGGCGCAACTGCCTGTTGAATTTGAAATAACATAACACCCGAACCAGCACTTCCGTGATGGGCTGTTATCTTCTCGCCCCGCCCCCATTTTTTAAAAACTATTTCATAAGAAAACTACCCATACTTTGCATTTTAACGTTAACACTGATGAGGAACACCATTCAGGTGTTCGAAAGTCTTTGGTCCATTTTACATAGTAATATATTTACTATATAATTGTGGATTTTTATTACTCAGATTGTTTTTCACGAAATTGTGAATCTATTATTATTATTATTATTATTATTATTATTATTATTATTATTATTATTATTATTATTGGAACATCTCAGAACACCATGATGATGATAATAATAATAATAATAATAATAATAATAATAATAATAATAATAATAATAATAATAATAATCTGTAAATGACGAAGGGGAAATATCCAAATGTCGTAATACTTTTAAGGGTAGGTTCAAGTTCTTGATACTTTAGCATCAAGTCCTCGCTTGTTTTCAGTGGCTGATAATAATAATAATAATAATAATAATAATAATAATAATAATAATAATAATAATAATAATAATAATAATTATTATTATTATTATTATTATTACTATTATTATTATTATTATTATTATTATTATTATTATTATTATCATCAACCACTGAAAACAAGCGATGAATAATAATAATAATAATAATAATAATAATAATAATAATAATAATAATAATAATAATAATCATTATTATTATTATTATTATTATTATTATTATTATTATTATTATTATTATTATTATTATTATTATTATTATTATCAACCACTGAAAACAAGCGAGGACTTGATGCTATTTTATCAAGAACTTGAACCTACCCTTAAAAGTATTACGACATTTTGATATTTCCCCTTCGTCATTTACAGATGCAATATACCCTAATGTCGACAATCATAAGCTTAGCATGTGAAAACTATATCCATTTATCGTTCTAGACCTATGCTACTAAGCAAGAAGCAAACTGAAGTACTCACACGCGTGAAGACCCATCCTTCATGCTCATCTAGTTCATGGTTTCAGCCAATCAAAATTAAGGAAGATTTTTTAGTCGAGTTTTATTGCCACACTTTTCCTTAGGTTCACTGAAGATACTGAAAAAAAATATATATAAAATACTCATTAAAAACAGCGAACTCTCGGTTTCAACATTTCCAAATTCTAAGAAAAATTAAGAGTAATGACTCCAACATGAATCAAAGAACATTGCTGTGGTGCTCAGTCAGGTAGGGAAACCTTAAAGAAGACTGTCAGAATTCGGTTTATTGCTTAACTACCTAAAAGATAAGAAGGAAAAATAGTCACAATGAAGCCCTGTTTTATTGCTTTGTGAATGGGACGCTTAATAGAGCGAAAAAAAGAAAAGCGCTGTGAAGAATACTTGTTATAATGAAAGAGTTCCGATTTAAACTTATTACTCAATGGACCAGAAATGCAATCTCCGTAAGGCAAAATTATGCTTATTAGTAAGTTATACCCGAATTTGATAACAGAAAAAACATACAAATTTTTATTTCAGAGCAAAGAAAAAAGTGAAAATAAAAATAATTCATGGAGACAGAAAATTAAAACGGCACAGGACAATAAAAAAAGGAAAAGCAGTAACCAACGCCCTTTCCAGATTAATGTATGCGCAAATTTCTCTCGCCATCAGCACCCTCTATGAGCCAATCCGTCTCCCTCTCTCCATTTCGTTTTTGCCTAATTTCGTATTCAGAGCAACTCCGCTCAACCGCCATTCCATCAAACCAGCAATCTCTCAAACGTTTCCTCGTATCCAGACAATTCACTGATGCAATCGAAATCAAATTTCTCGTCAGAAATGAATGAACAGCAGCTGAGGCTCTATTGTTGTGGCGGTGTTTGCAAAGCGCAAGAAATTCTTATATTCCAGTAACCGTTTTCTCTCAACAGTTCTCCGACAGAAAAAGGGTTATTTTTTCAAATATTTATCTTCTATTATTTGCTATGTATGCCCAACTACAGAAGAAAAATTTACGTAACAGTGTCTTCATAAACGGATTATCCTCCTACTAATTCATCTCCCTTTCAATGAAAAGATACTATTGTACAACGCAAATCACTAACTTGAATATTCACGGAAGTTACGCAAATCACTAACTTGAATATTCACAGAAATATTTGTATTAGTTTGACTGATTAATCTTTAGATATTTCGAGAATTTCTGACTCAGTAAACATTAGTTCTCCAATGCAGAAATGAAGAATTCTCTTCCCCCCCAAAAAAGAAATTGTTCTACCTTGCCATCTTATATTTACAGATATATATATATATATATATATATATATATATATATATATATATATATATATATATATATATATATATATATATATATATATATAAAACTGTAAATATAAGATGGCGAGGAATAACGATGTCTTTTTTTCTGTTGGGGGGGGCGGGGGGGAGGGGGGAAATTGCAGGCCATGCAAACGGTGTCGATGACTTAGAATCCATGACATCTGTAAGGTCACTTCAAGTGTCAATAAGTATTCAGAATTATTAAGTACTGTGTGGCTTTACAATAGAATAACGAAGTTTGGGACAGCGTGTAAGACCTGCCATTCATTCCACTGAATACATCAAGTTAGCAACAATCTCATATCATCTTTAGTATACCAAACAAGGAGTATATGCAAGGTCTTTACATCCAGTATAAAGAAAACTGCAGAATAATCTGTGGACATTTTCCTGAGTATACGATTCTATTATTGATATTAATGAACAAATCCCTGAATCTGTAACCGATAGAATGTCTTAAGGTTGCGCCTTTCAGAAATAATTTTATGTGAGAGAATAGATTGGCACTTTACAGAAGCCAGTTCTGTTGCCATTCTTTCTCTTGAAGGATAAAAAAGTAAGATTTCTATACGTCAATTTCTATTATCGTTTTTTGTTTAACATCAGTAGTAATACTACCAAATGAATTCTTAGGGAATCATAGAACCCAAATCGACTATTTACGTGAACTCAGAATTAAAACTTTAGTAAGAAAGACAGAAAATTTTCTCAATTGATTTTTTTTAAGTAAGACTCATCAATAACATAAGCAATTTGTGTGGAAGCACAAGTTTATACATATGAAAACTTTTGTTTCCTTTAGTTTGCAAACTTCGAAAGTACTGTCTTAACTGTAAAATGCAATCTTCCAGTTCTTACATTCTCCCGCGTTATGAATGACAAGCTTTAATGGTAAAAGTTTCGTTATAAACTCGTGTAAGAGTGAAGGCTTGGGTTCAGACCTACAGATTCAAGAATATATTTATTTATAAATTTCAGACGAAGACTTGCAACCATGGGCAGAGAGAGCGGTAAATTAAACAAAGGAAAAGTTGCGAGAATGATTTCATTAATTTATATGTTCACATATACGCCCTAAAGATAAAATAAATATTACTTTACCAATGGGAATAATTAAAGGATAATAATAATTGATTACCGCATGACGGGACATAAAAAATAAAGCAATAACATAGCAACCGCACAGTGATACTCCCGGCTACATCTTGTTTACTAATCGGATGTTTCCCTAAACTGAGAACAGAGAGACAGTACCTCCCATTTTTGTGTTGTATTTTTTTCGATAAAAACTAACGTATACGTTTGAATTTTGAAGGGAGTTGATTCGTAAGTATAATAAAGTCATCTACAAACATCATGACAATGATAATATTAAACTAACAGGCAATATATATATATATATATATATATATATATATATATATATATATATATATATATATATATATATATATAGTGGAAAAATGTGCGTGCTCATCTCAAGTCAAAGGAGGGACAAAATCGTAGCCTAAAACACTTGATATAAATTGCGTGAGCTGCTTAGAGATCTTGTAATCACGTCTTCTGGGTAAAGAGGAGGGGATCATGGCTGAAACTGCAGTAAGAATGAAATGAGAAATAATAATAGAAGAATTAGTTTTCATGAAGCATCTCTCTCACACACACACACACACACACACACACACACACACACACACATATATATATATATATATATATATATATATATATATATATATATATATATATATATATATATATATATATATATATGAAATTTTTATCACACCGTGATTTATATACCATCATGAAGCTACAAATGTCGCTTAATATCGAAATTCACGCTACCTCGTATATCTCCGTTGGAGAATTGTCGCCGAAGGGGAATTTATGTAAGTGATAAATGAATTGGAATCGTGGGGGACACGAACCCGCGACGAAAGCCTATTCAGCGACTCCAGTTGACGTAAACCATTGAGCCATCAAGAGAGGGTAAAAGTCTTTTGCCGAGATGTCGTACTGCTTTTACCCGTCGTGAGCGGGGAAAGTGTACTAGCCTCGACAATGACCCACCTCCGCCATGACAGTTCATTGGTACGTTTGGAACACGCAGCTCTTGTTATGAAATTTTTATCACACCGTGATTTATATACAATCATGAAGCTACAAATGTCGCTTAATATCGAAATTCACGCTACCTCGGTATATCTCCGTTGGAGAATTGTCGCCGAAGGGGAATTTATATAAGTGATAAATGAATTGGAATCGTGGGGGACACGAACCCGCGACGAAAGCCTATTCAGCGACTCCAGTTGACGTAAACCATTGAGCCATCAAGAGAGGGTAAAAGTCTTTTGCCGAGATGTCGTACTGCTTTTACCCGTCGTGAGCGGGGAAAGTGTACTAGCCTCGACAATGACCCACCTCCGCCATGACAGTTCATTGGTACGTTTGGAACACGCAGCTCTTGTTATGAAATTTTTATCACACCGTGATTTATATACAATCATGAAGCTACAAATGTCGCTTAATATCGAAATTCACGCTACCTCGGTATATCTCCGTTGGAGAATTGTCGCCGAAGGGGAATTTATATAAGTGATAAATGAATTGGAATCGTGGGGGACACGAACCCGCGACGAAAGCCTATTCAGCGACTCCAGTTGACGTAAACCATTGAGCCATCAAGAGAGGGTAAAAGTCTTTTGCCGAGATGTCGTACTGCTTTTACCCGTCGTGAGCGGGGAAAGTGTACTAGCCTCGACAATGACCCACCTCCGCCATGACAGTTCATTGGTACGTTTGGAACACGCAGCTCTTGTTATGAAATTTTTATCACACCGTGATTTATATACAATCATGAAGCTACAAATGTCGCTTAATATCGAAATTCACGCTACCTCGGTATATCTCCGTTGGAGAATTGTCGCCGAAGGGGAATTTATATAAGTGATAAATGAATTGGAATCGTGGGGGACACGAACCCGCGACGAAAGCCTATTCAGCGACTCCAGTTGACGTAAACCATTGAGCCATCAAGAGAGGGTAAAAGTCTTTTGCCGAGATGTCGTACTGCTTTTACCCGTCGTGAGCGGGGAAAGTGTACTAGCCTCGACAATGACCCACCTCCGCCATGACAGTTCATTGGTACGTTTGGAACACGCAGCTCTTGTTATGAATAGGCTTTCGTCGCGGGTTCGTGTCCCCCACGATTCCAATTCATTTATCACTTATATAAATTCCCCTTCGGCGACAATTCTCCAACGGAGATATACCGAGGTAGCGTGAATTTCGATATTAAGCGACATTTGTAGCTTCATGATTGTATATAAATCACGGTGTGATAAAAATTTCATAACAAGAGCTGCGTGTTCCAAACGTACCAATGAACTGTCATGGCGGAGGTGGGTCATTGTCGAGGCTAGTACACTTTCCCCGCTCACGACGGGTAAAAGCAGTACGACATCTCGGCAAAAGACTTTTACCCTCTCTTGATGGCTCAATGGTTTACGTCAACTGGAGTCGCTGAATAGGCTTTCATCGCGGGTTCGTGTCCCCCACGATTCCAATTCATTTATCACTTATATAAATTCCCCTTCGGCGACAATTCTCCAACGGAGATATACCGAGGTAGCGTGAATTTCGATATTAAGCGACATTTGTAGCTTCATGATTGTATATAAATCACGGTGTGATAAAAATTTCATAACAAGAGCTGCGTGTTCCAAACGTACCAATGAACTGTCATGGCGGAGGTGGGTCATTGTCGAGGCTAGTACACTTTCCCCGCTCACGACGGGTAAAAGCAGTACGACATCTCGGCAAAAGACTTTTACCCTCTCTTGATGGCTCAATGGTTTACGTCAACTGGAGTCGCTGAATAGGCTTTCGTCGCGGGTTCGTGTCCCCCACGATTCCAATTCATTTATCACTTATATAAATTCCCCTTCGGCGACAATTCTCCAACGGAGATATACCGAGGTAGCGTGAATTTCGATATTAAGCGACATTTGTAGCTTCATGATTGTATATAAATCACGGTGTGATAAAAATTTCATAACAAGAGCTGCGTGTTCCAAACGTACCAATGAACTGTCATGGCGGAGGTGGGTCATTGTCGAGGCTAGTACACTTTCCCCGCTCACGACGGGTAAAAGCAGTACGACATCTCGGCAAAAGACTTTTACCCTCTCTTGATGGCTCAATGGTTTACGTCAACTGGAGTCGCTGAATAGGCTTTCGTCGCGGGTTCGTGTCCCCCACGATTCCAACTCATTTATCACTTATATAAATTCCCCTTCGGCGACAATTCTCCAACGGAGATATACCGAGGTAGCGTGAATTTCGATATTAAGCGACATTTGTAGCTTCATGATTGTATATAAATCACGGTGTGATAAAAATTTCATAACAAGAGCTGCGTGTTCCAAACGTACCAATGAACTGTCATGGCGGAGGTGGGTCATTGTCGAGGCTAGTACACTTTCCCCGCTCACGACGGGTAAAAGCAGTACGACATCTCGGCAAAAGACTTTTACCCTCTCTTGATGGCTCAATGGTTTACGTCAACTGGAGTCGCTGAATAGGCTTTCATCGCGGGTTCGTGTCCCCCACGATTCCAATTCATTTATCACTTATATAAATTCCCCTTCGGCGACAATTCTCCAACGGAGATATACCGAGGTAGCGTGAATTTCGATATTAAGCGACATCTGTAGCTTCATGATTGTATATAAATCACGGTGTGATAAAAATTTCATAACAAGAGCTGCGTGTTCCAAACGTACCAATGAACTGTCATGGCGGAGGTGGGTCATTGTCGAGGCTAGTACACTTTCCCCGCTCACGACGGGTAAAAGCAGTACGACATCTCGGCAAAAGACTTTTACCCTCTCTTGATGGCTCAATGGTTTACGTCAACTGGAGTCGCTGAATAGGCTTTCGTCGCGGGTTCGTGTCCCCCACGATTCCAATTCATTTATCACTTATATAAATTCCCCTTCGGCGACAATTCTCCAACGGAGATATACCGAGGTAGCGTGAATTTCGATATTAAGCGACATTTGTAGCTTCATGATTGTATATATATATATATATATATATATATATATATATATATATATATATATATATATATATATATATATATATATATATGTACATAAATACATACATACATATATATATATATATATATATATATATATATATATATATATATATATATATATATATATATATATATATATTTACGGGTGTTTGTGTGTGTGTGCGTGTGTGTATGTTTGTGTTTGTTTGTATGGTGTAAGCGCATATAAGTATCATAACAACATTGTCAATTTCACATAAAGTTTTAGGTGGAATGAAGGTAACTAATTATTTTCAATATTATATTTAAGGCTACCCTGAAAGGAAGCCTATGTAAATATATCTTTATAAAATAGCCTCTTTCGCTTTCTTTCTTTCTTATTGCTTTATTTTTTATTGCTTATGAAAAGTGATGAAAAAAACCGTATTGAAATTATGTATGCAAAAATAAATTCATGGTATTAACGTACTTGGAAGGAATTTTTAGGAGGAAAAAAGTAGAATATCCGAAATCCGTATCTCATTTCCAAGACATACTCAGCGCTCAGTAAAACTTAGGCTCTAAAATAAAAGTTTGTTCTAATGCCTAAGTGAACTTTTTGATGAACCCGAATGCATTTCAGATAAGATAAAATGACTTTCCTGGGAACTTGAATCACCCTGAAACTTTTAATGCTCGGGAAAACAAGCTAAAATATCTGGAAAGAGTCTGCAAGAAACTCTCAATAGTAGTTGACCGATATGCATCAAAGTCAATGTTTCCAAGGGGAGAAAGATTCCTTGAGAAGCTGAGTCCGAGTCTTTGAAGTTTTGGATCCGTCAGCTGATTCCAGACCAGATAGTGTACACGATCCTCAGTGTGGCGTCACTGCTTTAGGAGAAAATAGCATAGCTGGGGCTTGAGAACTCCAACTTGATATTTTGTTTATGTTATGGTGATGTATTGTTTCTTTCCATCACCTGAAAGATATGGAACGGTTTATAGTTTGAACTGTGAATTTTTTTTAAAATGTACATTTCACGGCATCTGTCTTTCAATCTTATGATTATGAGCACTATCAGTAAAGGTCAGAATGCAAAATAACTTGCATGTACGACGTGATAAGATAGACATTATAGAAACGAAAATTAATCTCTCTCTCTCTCTCTCTCTCTCTCTCTCTCTCTCTCTCTCTCTCTCTCTCTCTCTCTCTCGTGAATATTTTCTTCAGTCAATCGTATCCTTGAAAATATATGATGAAAATATGTTTTGAGGCTTTTAATCCTACGTGTGGATCCAGATAACTAACATTTCCTGGCCAATAGTAATATGCACAGCAGAGCTTAATGTCAGCGCGCGGACGTATTTCCATTCAGTTTCTTACCGTTTCATGATATCGTAAATACATCGATTTCACTAACCTGATTGCCTATTTTAATTTTTAGAAATATATCATAAGATTTTACAGGTAGTTTCTTCATTCTGGCTGATTTTTTTTATTTATATGTTGATTAATCATTCTTATTATGGAAGGCAACCATTTTGATATCAAAGTGAATAAATGACAACTTTTGCTTTTAAAATAACTTGTTGCCTGTTAGTTTAATATTATCATTGCCATGATGTCTGTAGATGACTTTATTATACTTACGAACCAACTCCCTTGAAAATTCAAACATGTACGTTAGTTTTTATGGAAAAAAATACAACACAAAAATGGGAGGTACTGTCTCTCTGTTCTCAGTTAAGAGAAACATCCAATTAGTAAACAAGATGCAGCCGGGAGTATCATTGTGTGGTCGTTATCTCAATCTGCCTCCCATGTTTGTCACGTAAATAGAGTTGGAAGAGAAGAATGCTTTGTTACTTTAACGGACAAAAAAGACGTTTTTGTATTATGATCATCACCGCCACTGAGAACTTATGTTGTGTTTCATTTTTAGTTTTCTGTAAACGAAAGCTATATTGTGCCGGTTTTGTCTGTTCGTCCGCCCTCAGATCTTAAAAACTACTGAGGCTAGAGGGCTGCAAATAGGTATGTTGGTCACCCACCCTCCAGTCATCAAATATACCGAATTGCAGCCCTCTATAGCCTCAGTAATTTTCATTGTATTTAAGGTTTAAGTTATCCATAATCGTACTACTGGCAGCGCTATAGGTACCAACAACATAGGCCACAACCCCACCACGGCTGAGTTTCATGGGCGGCGGCTGAGGCCACCACCGGACAGAAAACTCGATTGCGTCGAAGAAAAATCGGCGAATTTTACTTGTTATGTTTGTCGGCCTTTGCGTAAGATTTCGAGATAACTGATGAACAGACTTATAAGAAACTTGATAAAACCATTTTTGGGTCACCATTATTCATTTGTTCACGTTTATTGACTATCGATCAGGCTTTGTAGACTTTTTTGTCAAGGAAACCTTACCAAATCCTCACTGACATCTGAAAAGTTGCGTTAATGTCTGTTTTCCGCAAATTAGAAAAAATTCCGCTCATCAGTTCTGTACATACTCTGTTAAAACAGATACATAGTAGACACGGGAGAAATTGTCATCGTATTCCACATGGTTAATTAAGAGTCTTATTTTTTTGTTTTCATTATTATTATTATTATTATTATTATTATTATTATTATTATTATTATTATTATTATTATTATTATACTTGACATAAATTAATTATCATGTCACGTATCTATTTCCTTACTAAATTTTAAAAAATCAGCAGCATGAAGAAATTCTCTGAAGTCCTAAGTATTCTGTGAAGGCGAGTTCATTTGAAACTTGTAATTTTGTGTTATTTTCAATGGCTTCAAACTGATGATGAATTTTGGATTAGGTATTCTTAAAAAAATCCTTTTCCACTATGAAATAGCGATTGATCAGTATATCATGTCATTGAAAGCTACATTTGCTTAGACTTGTTGGTATTTAGGTTTTACCTTAAAGTAAGTATATATTTCTATGGCAATAATACTTAACTTATAGATAGAGAATAAGCTTTTAAAACGACTTGCAATAAAAGATATTTTCAGCTAGAAATATTCCTTCTTTATACGACAAAGCGCTCGTGTGGTGATGTTTGTTTTATGATATCAAACTTGATCTTTGATATAAATTTTAAGGTCAAATTGTTGTTGAGATGTTGTGCAGAGGAATATTGTAAATTCCACTGGATACTTAAGAGGTAAAACTATGAAGGTAATAGTGAGCCACCGAAACCACTGACGTTCTTGCAAGGAAATGTAAAATTTATCTTCTGATGTACTTTTGAGTCACTAACGACTGAACACTTCTTAAAACGTGATATAAAAAATATAAATAGCGTTTATGGTCTCTAGAACAGTGAAACAACAGAATGCAGGATCTTTCACCTTTAATCTTAGGCATTCTAAAACCAACAACACAAAAACAGAAAAAAAGATAATAAAAGACTCGGTTCTACAAAAATAAAACAAGATTGACATGACACCTGTACTTGATTAACTCAGGCACTGGATTAACCAAGGAGGGACTAAGGAGATACACAAGACTGGCCTCTCCGTTTGCATCCAAAGGTTTGTAGTAACAAGCGTAATGCAAAAAGCTGTTAGGAAATCAAGTTGCTAAGATGTTATTATGGCTGTTTCAAATACATTATGCATTTGGTATAACACGTACCAAAACACACACATGTAAATGTATATATATATATATATATATATATATATATATATATATATATATATATATATATATATATATATATATATACATATATACATACATACATATATATATGTATACGTATATATAACTACACATACATGTATAGATATGTATATGCTTATAATATATATATATATATATATATATATATATATATATATATATATATATATATATATATATATATATATATATATATATATATATTCTAATGTCTGCTTTCACCTGTTGCATTTGTTAAGTAAAGCATATAAATTTTAAGAGATTTGCGATATTAATTGGATGATTATTTAATCTTTGAACCTAACTTCTCTATTACTTCGACTTGTGTATTTGATATCTGACTTTTTTTTTGCACATATTACCACGTTTTTAGACGCACAGAAAGATGCACAGAGAAGGTGAAAAAGAAGCAGTAAGAGAGAGAGAAAGGGAGAGAGAACAAAAACTGGGAAATATTTTCCTTGAAAAGATTAAGATTCCGAACAAAGCTGTGCCTCCCTAATCCTCTGTTTGTGGAACTACGATGAAACACAGGTAAATACACCCACTATTTTTCTGCCTGGAGTTCCAGGAGAAAACAGAGAAAAAGGAGAGAAAAAAAAGAGTAAATCTTCTTATGCTGAGGAGATATCGGGGCTGGAGAACTGTAAGATTTTTTCTAGGGCTTGTTGCTTTTCCCCTACAGCTACAGGTGTGAACACTTCATAAATGTCGAAGGAGAGTTATATCTGCATGAAATGCCTGTATTTTTATTGTATCCTTTACGGTAGTCGGGGAATTCTATACTTATGTTCTCCATTCCGTCATTTTCCAGCTTGAAATGTGTATGGGAAATACTCATTGTAAACGCTATTTATGTTCAGCTTCATTAATGTTAAGGTTAGTTATATGAAATGCCTATTCTCTTACCACAGCCTTTACGATGATCGTGGAATTTTATACTTATTCTTTTCATTCTGTCATTTTCCAGTGCGAAATGTGTATGAGAAACACCCAGTTCAGTGCCTGTGTTGCCTCTCAGTTTACCAGGAACAACATTGGACCGAAAACTTTTCCTTTCTTTAGTCCTTTAAAATTCTAAGATTAAAGTCCATTACTATTGGCCTTCTGCAGGCGTTGCATTAATCCTGGAAAGTCTTGCTGTGCTCTGCACGGAATTCAGTTTCTGTGTATACTAGCTATAATTTTCGACTGGGTATTATATGTCTGGTTATATCAAAATATAAATACAAAATAACTTGAAATTTTACGTTCTCAAGTGCTCTTGCTTTCAACCAGTAATTTTGCGATGAGGATGGTACGCCTGACCTCACTGATCTTCAAGGGGCCTACCTGCGCATGGGGTATGCATTTTATTGGCGGTCACCTATTCGAGAACTGACCAGAACCAACTTTGTTTACCTTTACTGACAGAATGTACAGCAATGTATTGATGAAAAATATGGAGAGAAAGAGAAGGAGATTGGAAAGTACGCATTAGTGGTCCTGACATTAAGTTGTATTTTGTATCTTCGGTACAGAATGCTGACCTTCAGTAAAAACAGTAGACCCAGAGTTATGAAATTCTGATATTTTCATCATTATATAAAACAATAAAACAAAAGAACCAACGAAGTCTGTTGTCAAAGATATTCCTCATATAAAGGTGCTTAAAATGCACCAACAATATGAAGTTATAAAAAAATCTAAAAAAAAAAAAAAAAAAAAAATATTAACGCATAGCAAGGTTTGGTCAATAATGATTAAGGAATATAAAAGAACAAATATGAATATGAATTCACTAAAAAAGAAAAAAAATATAATTCCAACACGAAGTCAACACATACAATTATCTACAATTGCCTAGGTAAACACAATTAAGACTTACTAAAGCTAACAGCAGTGTGGTAGTGTCGTGTATGCTGAATACTAACGTAGCAATAAACTCTGTGATATCAAAGTGAAAATGAAATTACAGAACTTACTTTGAAAATAATAAACTAGGAACACAATGTAAATCAAACATATGGAGCAAATATATCGCGGTTACATATAATAAACATAATTAAAAATACGGAGGACAGAAAAAAGACAGAAAGAAAAAAAAAAAACATTGAGTATTTGCACAAAGGGTCGTTCGGTGTGATGTGACTCCAGGTTCACACGGAACTGTGCCATCTTAATCTCGAGACCCAGAAAGGACCTGCAATTACAGCCACTGGCTGTGTCTGTCACCAGTAAAACACGATGGGCAAATAACAGAGAGAGCGAAAACAGAGGCAACGTAACCGAGGGAGACATTTGTTGATTATCTGTCATTTTTTGCATTTATCTTTTGATCTGGCAGACCCTGATTTGTATCCATCACGCCATTTTGTGCATTTGGAATGAGCTAGAGTCGGAGAGCCAAGGGGATTTTAAATCTTAATAATTTTTGTGTGTGCGTGTGTGTGTGTGTTTGTCATAGAATTGTCTGTAATTTTACTAATAATTTGCTTACATAAATGCATAGACACATGCAAAGTGCAACAAAGAAGAAAAGAATCACACTGACTCTTAAAACTGTTAACAAGAGGCTAATCCTTTTACTTATAACAATTTAGCTATCAGATGTTCATTACTATTCTTTACTTTGTCATGTATAATAAATTTCTGCTATCTTGTATAGGTTCTGTTGATGATGCTGAAATAGAATGAAACTTGAAAAGCTCATTTATTTGGTTTCATGTATTCTTGTAGTACTTAGATCTTAAACATCACGTGTTCCTCTAAGTTACATATTCATGCATAAATACATGGATTTAAGAACAGAAAAGAATAGGAGTTACAGAGACTGATTTTTGGGAGAGTTTGAATTTGCTGCTTAGTGGATTTCGGAGCAAAGGGAAGAAGCCCAGGCGTATTCTTTGTACCTCTTCCTCTTCTCCTTCGATCTCCTTACATACATACATACATACATACATACATACATACATACATACATACATACATACATACATACATACATACATACATACATACATACATGATAAAAATCGAGTAATGTGTTTACAGAGGTTTTGTATGCGAGTCTTAATTCCAGAGTAAAATCGCTTTCAAGTGAATATGTTATGGGGACAATTATCATATGCAACGAGCGAGGTACTTACCTGATGCAAAAGAATGTTCAAGAAAATGGAGTAACACGGACAATAGTTATTTGATATGAATTCACACACAAGCGTAAAGCGTTTAAATACTGTAAGACCAGCACATCCGGGGACTAACAAACGCAAGGACCACAAACAAAAGGGCGAAAGCTCCCCTGACATATAGCCATGGAAATATAGGTGTCTAGACGACTGGTTAACCTTAGTACGATAAGTGAAGGGTCATGGACTGATGAATATCTGGGGAGAGAGAGAGAGAGAGAGAGAGAGAGAGAAGGAATGTTTTCATAACACATAATTCTGTGCATGTCTATACACTTGATGGTTAAAAGTTAGTGTATGATAATAAGTTAGAGATAAAAAAGTGAGGAGAGAGAGAGAGAGAGAGAGAGAGAGAGAGAGAGAGAGAGAGAGAGAGAGAGAGAGAGTTTTGTCGTCTTGTAATTCTGTGCATGTTAATCATTAGCGGATCCAGAAAAATTCCAAGGGGGGCCCCCACCCATTTTCATATTAGACATACATATGCACACATACATACATACATACAATATATATATAATATATATATGTATGTATGTGTGCATATGTATGTCTAATATGAAATATATATATATATATATATATATATATATATATATATATATATATATATATATATATATATATATATATAATGTATATATATATATCCTGTTCTGTCGGGAAATACCGAATCCATTAATATTATCGTTAAGATTATTATTTGTTTTTGAAAATATTTCCATAATAGATTTTTTATTTTTCCCATTTTTATATCAGTTATTATTATCTAAATCTTCAATATTATTATTTGGTCATTACTTTGCAATGGATGTGGGCCACGTGCCCAGATACCCCGCCCCTCCCCCTGGATCCGCTAGTGATGTTAATGCACTTGAAATTTGAAAGCGATCGTATGAAAATAATAACTTAGACATCAAGAATGATACGTAAATTTTAGCGTATCTGGCATTCGGAAACTCTTCTGCAATTCAGATGGGTGTGAACCACACTGCCTTTTAGCGCTGAAGCTATTACAGTAGGACGAGAGGCCCCGTCGGCGTGCTTAATGCAACCGCTTCCTGCATAAACAGATTCGTTTTGGCACCGAATGATAATTTTACTTGTTGTGGAGCCTCTCTCTTAACATTAAACAATAGCCATCATTAATACTTTCTCACAACAACAACAACAATAATAATAATAACAATAATAATAATAATAATAATAATAATAATAGATAAATAAATGGAACATAGGAATTGCCAGTAAAGGCATAACACTAACACGAATATCTTGCAGCGTTCCAGCAATATTCCTTTTTAAAGACTTAGTTAGTTGTACTTTAATCCAAGTAATTACAGAATAATTTCTTGGTAGCTGATGATTTGTAAATATCTACCCAGATATATAATTTGTTATGTAATTTAAAAAAATATGTTTTTATTCTTAAAATATATTGAAATACTCTTTTGGTATTTTTCACAGTTTATTCATTTGTTTGCATAGATTACATAATGACAGTGAAATATGACTATTCATAAATCTTTTGTTACTCATTCAATCTATTTATTTATTTATTTGTAATTTATGAAGTTAGTCACTTAATGCCAAGCCTTACCGTTTTATTCGGCAATAACTCGTCTCATTTAATTTCGTTGTATCATTTACATTGTGAAGATTTGTGACTTTGTAAATCACGCAACACAGTTGCAGTGTTCTCTTTTTCGCTTACGATCTTTTCGTGTTATGCCTTTACAGGCACTTCTAATGATACATTGAATTATTATTATTATTATTATTATTATTATTATTATTATTATTATTATTATTATTATTATTATGGAAAAAGAAAGAGTTAACATTCTTAGAGATGAACATTGAGATTGACCATATTCAGTTTATGCAGCAGTCTATGTGCGTATGAGAACTATAAGAGGGGAAACTGGATATGAGCAGAGATTGGTGGAAGTTAATCCCCAGGAAAGACCTGAGCGTCGGAATTTCGGAGGCCATTTGCATCTCATGGAGCTGGAGATGATGAGATGATGATGATAATGATGATGACTATGATGATAATGAACGCTGCATGCCTTCAGAGTTGGAGTGCGTTAGGCAATTATTAGGAACCTTTGACAAACACTATTATTTGTCCCTGTTGTGAATATCCTTGATCAGCTTTTCAAAACTTGCAAAACTGTAAACTCGCATAATATAATTCCTTTATCCGAATGGCCCTAGGGCTAACCTTTTACTATCTCCATATTAAATTGTTTGAAATTTCTGTTATAAAAAGGCTAGTTGATAGTCTCTTTTAATACGATTATTTATCTACTTTCTCCTTACTGTTATGTTCATCACGACTAACTTCGTATTGTAAAGTATCGAAACTTTAGAAAGATATCTGATATGTGAATTTGATAGACAATATTATTAATATGTTTATCATATTCACATATCATATAGCTTTGCAATATGAAGTTATAGAAACAAAACAATAAACAAAAAAATCAGAGATAAATATCGTAACAGAAATTTCAAACAATGAAATAGCAAAGCAGCTCCTTTTCCGGATGATAAATGATCCTGTGATAAAGGCACCACGTATTTTATTTTCTAAGGTACAACAACAGCCAAAATCATAACATTTTAGTTTAGAGATCGTACCTAAAACAAGATTGATAACTTAACTTAAAACAGGATTGATAACTTGACTTAAAACATGATTTATATTTTAACTTATAAAGAGATTGATAACTTAAATCAAAACAGGATTGTTCACTTAAAAAAGGATTGATAACCTATCTTACAACAGGATTGTTAACTCAGCTTAAAAAGGGGTTGATAACTTAACTTTAAACAGGATTGTTAACTTAACCTAAAAAAGGATTGATAACTTAACTTAAAACAAGATTGTTAACTTAACTTAAAAATGGATTGATAACTTAACTTCAAACAGGATTGAAAACTTACCTTGAAGCAAGATAATAAAGTTACCTAATAAAAGGATTGATAACTTAATTAAAAACAGGCTTGACAACTTAACTTAAAACAGGATTGTTAACTTAACATTGGATTGACAACTTAACATCAAACAGGATTGAAAACTTACCTTAAAGCAGGATAATTAACTTAAAAAGGGATGGGTAACTTAACATAAAACAGGATTGATAACTTAATTTAAAACAGGATAAATAACTTAACTTAAAAATGGATTGATAACTTACCTTAAAACAGGATTATTAACTTAACTTAAAAAGGAATTGATAACTTAACTTAAAACAGGATTGTTAACTAAGCTTAAAACAGGATTATCAGCTTAAAACAGGTTTGATTACTTAACCTAAAACAGGATCGATAACTTAACAGTAGTACTCGATATTCGGCAAGGGTGTTACTTTGGAAATACCTACAGCAATTGTATCAATTTGGACACATTTCGATAAAGTCGTAGACAAAAATGGATATCAAATTCCCCTGCTTCCGAGGGGAAAGACGTGTTCCCCTTAGCAGTGGGGCATCAGAAAATAATTGGGTTTTTATGAGCATCGGACAAATATAACGCTTCGATTGATGTCCAAAATGGCGGTGAGTTAAGGAGAGGTGTTAATGATAGTATTGTAGAGACTGAAAACTCTCTGATATGAAAAAAAGACACGTGCTGGGATCAAATCAAGGTTATTTTTCGGGGGGAAATGTTAAGTATGGATATTCAGACTGCATGTACTAGGAGAGTGTATTTTCATATTTTATGTTTGTTACAAGTAAATATATATATATATATATATATATATATATATATATATATATATATATATATATATATATATATGTGTGTGTGTGTGTGTGTGTGTGTGTGTGTGTGTGTGTACATATATATAGGCTGTATGTGTGTGTGCAAGTATGTATATATGTAATATGTATATACATATACTTCCGACAACTTGGAGATATTGCCGTCACTCAGTTATACGAACGTGGCATATATCTCAAATGTGAATAATAAAGACAAGAAATAAACATAAAGAAAACAGAATTAGAAGGAATCAGGTAACCTTCCTGAAACTGGATAAAAAAAAAATTATAATTGTATAAGAACCCTTTTTCCAGATGTGACACATCACACCCCCCAAAGCATGATCAAAGAGGAATTATTAGTATTCACTGAAGAGCATTAGCGTGGATGGACGTCAGTGAACAAATGGACTCGCATCAAGAAGGAACTAAAGAATAAAGTTATAACCCTTATGTAAATTTTCCCAGCAATATGCATCGAAAATAAAACCATACTTCCACCGTAAAAGTACACAAAGACTCGTAACCAGAGCACAACAACCAAAGGATATAATTACAAAACATTTTTTGAGAAACCCCTCAAGCGTCAACCTTCTTTCTGTTACCTCCAACTTCTTTGTTTCATCCTTGAATGACCATCATGGGGAGTCTGATTCCCTTAACTTGAAACATCAGAAGCTGTAGGTTCAGGCTCTTTAACAATTCGTAACAGGTAATTTCATCTACTGGTAACTTAAAACTGACGAAAATTAAATAAACAACTAATAACTCCAAGTTCTGAACGGTAATACCTTACCGATTAACCAAGGGAAAGCCAGCACAAAATAAATAAATCTTTTAGAAGACAATCATAATGATGTCTTCAAGGTGAATACACACACACACACACAAACACACGCACACACACATATATATGTGTGTGTGTGTCTGTGTATAAAACCAGTTTTCTAAAATATATTTTAGATGCAAGATTTTGTTTTCTGTGGCTCAATATCCCCCCGTTTCATCGCCATGGTGTGCTACAAATTACGGATGCTATTCGTATTTCAAACTCTTTTCCAGTAAAACCGTCTTAAAGTTTACATCACGTTCGCCTTTTCAACGTAAAGTTACTTTGCAAGTGTGACAAGCAAACGAGTTGAACCACAGGGGACAGAGGACAGACGTGGGTTCAGTTCTCTTAAATTATCTTTGTTGACAATACCAAAGTGTAAACTTGTATACGAGAGAATTCAGCTTGAATCCAAGGTCTGTTAAAACTTGGCTCACACTCTTTTTTATTCAATCGTCAAAGAAATGGCGTGACTTTCAAGTAGATTTTGGAATTAATATTTATTCAGTTGACGCGAACCAATGGAAGAAAAATATCGGGCAAAAAAAAAATTATTCCCTCAGTACACATGAGCATACATATACAGTATATGTATATATATATGTGTATATATATACATATATATATATATATATATATATATATAATATATATATATATATATATATATATATATATATATATATATATATATACATATATATATATATATATATATATATATATATATAATATATATATATATATATATATATATATATATATATATATATATATATATATATATATATATATATATATATATATATATATATATATATATAAGATGATTACGCTGATGTCAATAAAACGACGAATATCGACCGAATAAAAAAATTACTTATTTCCCAGAGAAGAAATCTACGTACACTCTTAAGTCATATTTATATCTTTTGGGTTGGAGTAGTTTGATCATAATTGTTTAACTATTTCAAGGCACTATTTCAGTTTTAACTAATTTTTCCATTTTCCGTTATTTCCTACGATTCACTTTTACTATAAATACTTGTATAAAAGTTGTTAAAAAATAATTCACTTTTTAGTCCTCTTTATAAAATGCCCTTGAAATTTGAGCTTGAGCTGAGATAGGAACTAAACGACTGATATTTTGTGAAATCTTCCAAGTACTTTATATGCTAGTAATGAAGTTATTTTACCTTTCTATTTATTCAGTTTGATTTATTTAAACTGTATAAAGCGACAGACGGAGCCAGTCATGATGCCAGCGTTCGTCTTCCACCAGCAACAGGGATTAAGCTGAGTTTGTTAGAGTTGAGAAATTGGTCAGTTCTAGGTGCCCAATTTCCTTGATTAGTCGGGCCTCTGGCTTCGTAGCTTCCGGAGCCAAATTATTCTTTAAGGTTTCGTTGAAGGTTCGTTAGTTAAGGTCATATTACGAACATTGCGAAGATGCCGTCAGGAGTTTATCAAAAAATTTTATTTTAGAGTGAAAATATTTATATAATTCTATAATAATAGAATTATCATTAAAATAAAAAAGTACAAGCTTTTGAAACAAGTGAGTTTACGTTTAAAATAATATGAATAAGTCCATTGCAAAATGACAGCAGATCTGTGAATGAAGCTTTGATGATGAAAAGAAAATTGTCGAAACCGAATAGTAATAAAAAAAAAAAATGACAAATCGGAAAAAGCCATATCTAGTCATACAAATGAATTCCCATCATAATTACAACAGTTGACAGAAAAGGTTTGTGAACATTTATATGAAAATACGATAATTCGTGAGAACATCACTTCATTTACTAAGGAAAAAGGTGTAAATGGATGAAACTATATACGCCTATTATTTGCATGAGCACCAAAGACAGCAAATTGATGAAATTATGATATTGCATCTCGAAATAAGAACAGAGAAGTTTAAACCTGTGTTCAGTGTCAAAGCATCGCTGTGAAGTAACTGTAGGCTAATGAAAATAAAGTAAAATGAAACGTCTCGTCAAGAAAGAAAGTAAAAAAAAAAAAGAATAAAAGGAATACTGATTTCTGTGTCTTCGGCAGCCATCTTCAGCCCAGTCCCGCTAAGATCATAATTATTCAAGATCTTTTAACTACTACTTTGCTGTGGATATAAAATTCGAATAAATTCTGCAAAGGGCTGAGCATATAACTTATTATTTTACCTTCACATACATCAGGTAGGATAGCTGCAGTAGGGCAATAATTTTCGTTCCAAACCTTTTTAATAATTTAAATTTTAAAGTTATTGAAATCACTGCCTGCAAACAGCTGAGCGCACCATTGCATGCTAGCAGACGCACGCACATATATACTGTATATATATATATATATATATATATATATATATATATATATATATATATATATATATATATATATATATATATATAAATACTGTATATATATACGAACAGTGAGGTGCAAATTTCGCTTAATATCAGGCTCCGTCAACCTTGGGATGACAAACAAACACAAAGGGGGAATTTAGAAGTGATAAGCGATTCCCGAATCGCTTATAGTATAGATTCCCCTTCGGTAAGTCTATGCTATTTCAGGGTTGAGGAATCTGATATTATACGACATTTGTAGCTTAACATTCGTGAATGTAACAAAAATGTCACGATGTATGTGATACAAAATCACACACACACACTACATACATTCTTTCATATTATTCGTTCTAGGCTTCAGTAAGAAAGAATGGTTTAGATTCCAGAGTCTTAAATTAAAGAATCTGACTCTCAACTATCCCGTCTTATTGAAGCCTAATGCGAGTACTATGAATATATATATATATATATATATATATATATATATATATATATATATATATATATATATATATATATATACTGTATATATATATATATATATATATATATATATATATATATATATATATATATATATATATATATATATATATATATATATATATATATATGTCTTGTGTGTGGGCTCATGCATACTGTACAAGTATGTCAGATTCTTTAATTAAAGAATCTGGAATCTAAACTATCCCGTCTTATTGAAGCCTAATGCGAGTACTATGATTATATATATATATATATATATATATATATATATATATATATATATATATATATATATATATATACATACATATATATATATATATATATATATATATATATATATATATATATATATATATATATATGTAATTCTAATAGCCAAAATGCCCTCTTAACTTCTCGAATTCTTCGCGCTTTTTTTGGATATGCTTGTAACTACGAAGCCGAAAATATCCAGACGGAAGAAATTGAAGAGCCTGTGAATAGCGGTCGCATGAATCGAACCCGCGTTACCATATTCACAAGGAGGTCACGTTGCCGACCTGGCTACGAGAAGGACCTCCTTGTGAATATGGTAACGCGGGTTCGATTCTCGCGACCGCTATTCACAGGCTCTCCAATTTCTTCCGTCTGGATATTTTCCGCTTCGTAGTTACAAGCATATCCAAAAAAGCGCGAAGAATTCGAGAAGTTAAGAGGGCATTGTGGCTATTAGAATTACATATGTGTCTGGTAAAAGTGACCAGTAGATTCTACACACATATATATATATATATATATATATATATATATATATATATATATATATATATATATATATATATATATATCTACATCTATCTATCTATCGATCTATATATATATATATATATATATATATATATATATATATATATATATATATATACGTATATATAAGTCTTGTATGTGGGCTCATATATACAAGTATGTTCGTATTTGCGTTTGAAATGATATTTTAAACGCCCGCTGAATCTTGTAAGTCATGGAACCGGAAAATGTGTCCAGATTCATATATTAGTGATATATAATTTGTAAGTGGAGCTCAGTAGATTTGTTCGAAAGATAGACATTTATAATAATAATATATCAAGACATGAAACGAGAAACCCAATACTTTATTTTTACAACTTGAAATAACGACAATTTCTTGCTGCAATGATTTCTCATGGCGTGCGCCTTGTTTCTAAGAACAATTTCCATTTAATAAAAATGAACATGTGGCTTCACGTTCACAAGCACAGAACCATTTTCCTGCGTCTTATTACTTCTTCTAGGATTAACGAACCCTTTCAAGACGGTCTGGAAAAGGTAAACGGGCCGCGAGTCATCTGTTTATGAAGCGGCGCTGAATAATCCATTACAAAAAGAGGCTGGAGAAGCGCAGCTTCAATGCTATTTTTTAAAAATCATGATCCGATATTTTTTTTCTCCAGACCTCTTACTCGGTTGGTGGTCGTCTCCCAACTATTACTAATTTTTTGGTAACATTTTGATTATTTCAGACTCTGGTATCCTTCAAAAGTAATACTGAGGGTGTGGAGAAGTTGGCTTGCATAATAACCTTACCGAAACCTGACTTCATTAAATTTGTGAAATGCAAAAGTGACACAGATGTCATGGAAAGGATATATATATATATATATATATATATATATATATATATATATATATATATATATATATATATGTGTGTGTGTGTGTGTGTATATATATATATATATATATATATATATATATATATGTATATATATATATATATATATATATATATATATATATATATATATATATGTGTGTGTGTGTGTGTGTGTGTGTGTGTGTGTGTGTGTGTGTGTGTGTGTGTGTGTGTGTGTGTGTGTATGAAACTTCTTGAATGTAATATTACGTTATGCAGTTTCCATTTAAGGAAAATGTTAACCTCCTGAAAGATGTAGAAGTTTACAGCAAGGAAAACATGTTAGATAATAAGAGAATGAACAGGAGTCAAAATAATTAAAAACAAAGTGTATAGTAGAAGCTTGTGCTTAAATTATTACAGGAAGCATCACTGCATACAGTGAAAAAGCACAGTTAGTTTGTGAATAAGTTAAGCCTAGTGAAACATGTAATGCCTATAAAAAAGAGCTACTCAGAGTTGAAACTATGCAAAATAAGCCGAACAGGACCATGTTCCGCAAAAACTTCTAGAGCTTGTAGTACAAAATATCTCTTGAAATTTTCAATTCTGAAGGATTCTAAAAGAAAAAACTATCTTAAATTAAGGAGGATTTTAGCAATAATCACAGAATAAGATGCGTTTGACATTATCAAGGAAACATTATATGTGTAACAGACAAACAATGTATGGGGTTGGAGGACCTTGGGCCACGGGCTGGGGTGGGATCCTTACTTGGCCAAATCCCAAGGACTCTCGCCATCTGTCAGGAGCATTCTCTTCCTGTGTTGTTTAAAGAGGGAATAAGTGCTTGGTCAAGGAATCAAGAAGACTGAGGACTCTTAAATTCAATCTTGACTTTAAATGAGGCTGTAACTAAAATGTAGTTTCTGAGAGATTTCATCTCATGATGAATGTAGGTTTCAGCCACCAACTTGGCGACAGCAGAAGGAGAGAGAGAGAGAGAGAGAGAGAGAGAGAGAGAGAGAGAGAGAGAGAGAGAGAGAGAGAGAGAGAATTCTGGTTATTTACAACAAAGGCGGAGAAAATAATGATTAACACTGCAAAAGAATGCCCGTAGGCTCTTGCAAATTAATATAAACATTAACTTACTTAATTACTGTTACGAGCACGTGCTCATTACTTAGAGTCGACAAAAAAAAATCTATCGATTATTTTAATGTATTCTTATGAATACATATTATCAGTATATGGAAGACAAGCTGATGTAGAAACAGAACTAGAAAAAATTAGTATCAGTTGCTGTTACTTTCTCAGCCAAATGATTATCAACATTATTATAGTGAGTTCGAAGCAGTAAACAGAATCCATTTATTAACAGGGATTAATATTTGAATTTATTTTAAATTATCCCATGGATATTTGTTCACCTGTGTGCTGGTATTTATTTTCATTCTTTATTGCTAATTCTTACGCTTTATCTTCGGTTGTGGTGGTCCTCTCTCTCTCTCTCTCTCTCTCTCTCTCTCTCTTTCTATATATATATATATATATATATATATATATATATATATATATATATATATATATATATATATATATATATATATATATATATATATATATATATATATATATATATATATATATATATATAGCAAGAAGGCACTAAAGCAGACAGCTTGGTAGATGGTTTTCCTTTATTCAGGGCGGCCTACGTTTCGAGATCCTTGTCTCATCCTCAAGGCTAAAAATACAAAGTAAATTATACAAATACAGCAAGAAGATTTAGGATATAATTACAAATAAAATATGAAAAAGTAAAACATCAGTAAAAAAGGTAAACCTAAAATAAAATTGTTAAAAAAAAGAGAGAAAAGGAAATAGAAATTTTAACTAACAGACCTTGCTCCTCGAAGTTCAGTTGCTGTATGAAAAACAATAAACATAAGGTGGGGCGTGGTTTAAGCTATATACAGGGGCCTGGACGAGGAATGATTGTTCAAAGAGGGAACAAGCTTCTTGATCGCTAACGATTCAAGAATAGGGAGGTGGTGTTCGTGTTGGCTGGTTAGTATAATCTTAAAATCATTATAGTTTATTTTACTTTTGCATAGTTTCATGTGGTTTCTAATATTTGGTGTTTCGGGATTAGACAACTTGCACCCAGTGCGAAAGCTAACGCCAATATGTGCGTCACATCTGACCTTAAGCAGTCGGCGTGTGTTTCCCACGTATGTCTGACAATGGCATTGACAGCAAGTAAATAAATAAACAACACCAGACTGCATTAAAGGGGGCAGTTTTTCTTTGTGACGAAACATACCGCCAATAGTTCTTGGGTTCTTAAATATGAGCTTCACGTCAACTGCAGGAAAATAATTCTTTAAAATCCTTTTTAGATTGGGAAGGAAAGAGGTGTCATGCGTGAACGGAAAACTTATATAATATGTTAATTTATGTGCCAAGTGTGTGGTAGCAGGAGGGTGAAAGGACTTATCCAATGTTTTCTTAACATACTTTAAAAATAAATTGGATGGATAGCAGTTGGATTTAAAATAATCACAGAGAAAACCTATTTCCTTGTGAAAAAGATGCCAGTCGGATGTAAGTGTTATGGCCCTGTGGAGGAGAGTGGACAGGGAATTCAATTTAAAATTATAAAAGCACGAACTGTAAAAATTCTGCCCAAGACCAGTAAAGGTTTTCTTGCGGAACACACCTGTATGAAATCTCTTGTCCTCACGGATGACGATGGTGTCTAAAAAGGATAATTGGTTATTATTTTCTAATTCATAAGTAAATTTAATGTTATTATGTAGTGAATTAGCATACTGCAAAAACTAGTCACAATGGTGACGTTCTTTAAAAAGGACAAAAGTGTCGTCAACATAACGGCGATAAAATAACGGCTTGAAAACAGAGGGACAGCTGTCCAGCAGCTCTCTCTCGAATTTGTGCATAAACATATCAGCAAAAATGCAGCTTAATGGATTACCCATTCCTACACCTTCCACTTGCATGTAAACTTCGTCATTAAACACAAAGGCCGTGTCCCGCACCGCCAGCTCCAATAGCTCTTTAAAATCTAAGCGGTTAAAACCGTGGTACACATTGTCCTGATCATTAAAAATAGTATCCAGAATATAATCGATTGTTTCCTCCACTGGTATATTAGTGAATAGTGACTCTATATCAAAACTGGCCATGACCAAATCGGAATCTTGACATAAAATATTATTTTTAAATTCTAAGGAACTGTTAACAGTAAATTTATTTTTGAAAGAGTTTTAGTGCCTTCTTGCTATTTTGCTGAGGAATAGCCTCGCTTTCACACACACACACACACACACACACACACACACACACACACACACACACACACACACATATATATATATATATATATATATATATATATATATATATATATATATATATATTTATATGTATGTATGTATGTATGTATATATATATACATATTATTCATTAGGAGCTTAATGTTGCCCCACAACAAGGATATAAGATAAGTTACAAAAAACCAAATTGTAATAGTTTATGGAACATCTAAACGTGGCACTAATATATATATATATATATATATATATATATATATATATATATATATATATAATAGTTTATGGAATATTTAAACGTAGCACCAATGATATATATATATATATATATATATATATATATATATATATATATATATATATATATATATATCACTGTTGCCACGTTTAAATATTCCATAAACAATTAAAATTTGGTTTTATTTAAGTTCTCTTATTCCTTGCTTTGGGGCAACATTACACTCTTAATGTGAAATAACTGAAGTTATTTAAGATTTTTGCCATATATAATTTGTTTAGTCGGTAATGTATTCCTTTTAGTCTACATAAGTATCTGATGTTTACCTTCTGTATATGTCTAATTCGTGAATTATTATACTGTTTCTCAGAATCACAACCGAAATCCCATTTAAAATTGAAATGTGTGGTTTCTAATTTATGGTGTTTCCTAATAGAGAAGTTATAAGCGAACTATGCTAAAGTCCTGGGAGTCTCGGTCACTGCACACTTGAAGAGGTGCATGACGATGCTCCTTTCATCTCCCGAGAGATCAGTTGAGGACTAAGGTAGACTTATTTTTTGAGGAAGAACGCTGCCTCGATCTCAGCTACGCTATCGCCATAAAACCAGACAGTTTATGGTTATTAAGATTCTTGCTCTTTTCCTCTTTTCAGTTTAACGCTTCGCAGGAGAGTTTTGAACAAATATAAGACTCGCGTTAATGTTTTCGTTTTTATAAATTTGTTTCTGAAAACAGTTTAGCTAAATTATCCTCGCAGATTTATTCTAGAAATTCCGTTATGGTTATAATATTCTCAGTGAAATTTACTAATTGTAATAAAAGTTTGCAGATAGATAGCTATTATTATTATTATTATTATTATTATTATTATTATTATTATTATTATTATTATTATTATTATTATTATTATTATTATTATTATTATTATTAATCGGAAGGTATTTTATGATCCTCTCATTATTCGACCCTAATAATTACGAAAGATACCTGAAAGGAGGAACAGGTTTACACGTAGACTTGAACCATTTTAAAAATATTTTTAGACGCTGATAATACTATTGAAGAAAAAACTTTTATCATCTTATCCTTTCCTGCGAATATTCATGAATGCATTCCTTTATGCACTTGCAAATTTGTATGCCATTAACTGGGGTACTTTCGGCGTGTGAGCGCATATCTGCCAGTGTATGCACGTACTCCACAGCTCCGTCGGCATTAACCGAGATTCTGGGACAGAGCCTTTGCCTGGTAATTTCCATTCTGGGCAGGTTTCACGCCACACCCGGCCAATTGCGGGGCATAATACCTTTCACTATGTTCACCGTAATACTAATTTAGGTTAAAATTTGCCAATATACAATATTGCTGCTAAAGAACCAAGTTTCTTTTGATGCTGTATTGAGAGAGACAGCGCGGAGGGAGGGGTAGGGGTGTAGACGAATGGTGCACCCACAGAAGTTTAATTCAGGATTTGATACGCACCACACAACAGATAGGAATGAAGTAAATGACATTAATTTGCTTGTAGGGGTTGAAAATTTTACAGTTGATATAGATACAAACTCGCAGCGCCCATGTAATTGTATGGTTACTTCAGAACATAAAATCAAATATATAATCATAGAGCATATCATACAAACGTTGCATATGTACATGTATACATACATACATACATACATACATACATACATATATATATATATATACATATATATATATATATATATATATATATATATATATATATATATATATATATATATTATATTATACTATATATATGTGTACATATACATACATACATACATACATATATATATATATATATATATATATATATATATATATATATATATATATATATATATATATATGTGTGTGTGTGTGTGTGTGTGTGTGTGTGTGTGAGTTTGTGTGTGTGTGTGTATGTATGTATATATTGAAAGGATTTATAAAGCTCCCAGGAAGGACGTAAAGTTGATGAAATTAATTAGAATGTGTTAACACGAAGTAGATGAAAGAGCGGTTTGCTAAAATGGCGAGAAAAGGGATCATATCTTCGGTACATTTGATCATTATCTAGTCGACGAGTGAGACACGTAGGGGAGTAGTTCTAATTACAGAGAAAAACAATCAAGAAAACCGAACTTGATTAAAAGGAATTTAAAATGGCGTATTAGCAGAGAAGTGATAAAAAAAAGTCGGAGGATAATTAATGTCACAATAAAAGGAGAATATAAGTATGCAAAATTAACTGAGGTAGTCACACATTTTATTGTTTATAAAAAAATAGGAAATTTACCGTCTAAAATATACTGACATTTTAATCTTGAAAATTAAGAGCGGCATAATAATTCCATCCTAACAGGTAAAACCTAATTGCTTTGTAAGCACTTGTGCTGTAGTCTGAGTCACTTTCCTAAGGAGTTTGTTCTGTCGCCTGAATATTATTCAACAGGATTTAATGTGCTTGCAAAGTTTGCTAGCTCATTACAAAGGAGCGTTTAACCATCGAGTGATACAAATTTAATTTACTAACAAAGAAGAGGTGAAAGCATCATTAGTGTCAGCTTCATCCCAGGATTTAAAGAAGAAATGCTTTGAATTATACGGCGATAAATTGCATAATTATTTAGTATATCGGAAGAAGAGTACGAACATAAAACCTTGCACTTACAAGCTGCATGGAATTGATGGAAGGTAACATCGGAAAATGGAACTTTTTCATTTATCTTTGTATTTAGCTCTGCTACAAGGACACGGTTTCTCCTCGTACTATTTCACATTTGAAAAATTTACGTAAACATGAGATTTACATTTACAGTGAGCCCCACTAAGCGTCTTTTTCAGTTGATGGCATTGTTTGTTTTCACCAATACATACGTAAACGTTCTTGTAATTTTTTTACCAAGATTATTATTATTATTATTATTATTATTATTATTATTATTATTATTATTATTATTATTATTATTATTAGTAATAGTAGTAGTAGTAGTAGTAGCAGCAGTAGTAGTAGTAGTAGTAGTAGTAGTAGTAGTAGTCGGAAAAATATATATATTATCAATAATTAAATTTATCCTTTACGTATGTCCAGATGATTAGTAAAGAATCTGTATGTATAGAAATTGACAAAATGTGTTAATATACTGACTATCAATTAAGAGAACCTCATAAATGCAGAGCTACTGTCTCGGTGATCTTAGAAGCCTGTAAGATTACTCCACTTTGCTTTGATGGCAGTTGTGTGTCGAAAATTTCCTTTGTACTCAAGGGATCAGTTCCTCGAATGGGGACTCCAGACTGCTTCCTCAGGCACTTACGAGTCGTATGCGGCCTTTCTATGAAGCTGGGAAATTGTGTCACGAAATGACATCAACTATCACTGGAAAGACGACAGTTTACAGAAAGGAGTAAAGCAAAGATTACTAAGTCATAGATACCTTTGACACTAATGGCGACCAGAGAGAGAGAGAGAGAGAGAGAGAGAGAGAGAGAGAGAGAGAGAGAGAGAGAGAGAGAGAGAGAGAGAGGTGAAGGTGCCAAGGGAGGATGGTGAGTGTGAATCTTTGATCGAGACCTTCAATATATACAATGTAAAATATATTTATGTTACATTTGCTTTTCTCAATTCCACGAGAGGATACCATGTTCATAAAGCTTTAACGTTTAGTAATTCACATAACTTTATTCAAGTTATGTGATTCATATGTTGTTTCGTTCGTATCTATACCATTTGGCTATTAATGAACAAGAAATCTTAATCTGCAGCTGTTTGACCTATATTAGTAACAGAAAGTTGGAAAATGACTGAATGTTTGTGAAAACAATAAATGTGCTTTATTAGTATCAGATCCGATTTTGTACGCGCCAGTTTAATCTTGAAACTATCTCTAAGTTCTGTTGACGTTGCTTTTCTTTACAGTCGTGAAACTCTGAATTTTCCTTAAAACTGAAGATTAAAATGTTCATCTTGACTTTTTACGACCTTTTGAAGCAAGCGATTAACTGTGGAAATACTTACAGCTGCCGTCTAAGTTTTACTTCATTTTGTTATATCTCGGTGTAATTGAGAAACGGTTAATACTTGAACCATTTAGAAAAAGAATATACATTATCTCAAAAAGTCTCTAGAGTCATAAAACTCTTCGTAGTATATATATACAGTATATATATATATATATATATATATATATATATATATATATATATATATATATATATATATATACACATAGTATACACACACACACATATATAAATATATATATATATATATATATATATATATATATATATATACATATATTTATCTATCTATCTATCTATCTATAAACACACACACACACACACACATATATATATATATATATATATATATATATATATATATATATATATATATATATATAAAATACCATGTTTTTAAAATTCCTTTGTCTTATGAGGCTTCAAAGTTTTCCATGTGTATAGGCTATGGAAACCAGCAAAAAGTTATCGCATCGATTACATTACATGTAAAAAATCCATAAAAAAGATTCTTGTTGTGCTTTGGTTTTGTTCCCTTAAGCTTAATCAGGCTGAATAGAATATGAATGTACTTTATCTTTCAATGAGTAAATGGCAATCAAATAATTTTGTTTATCTGTCTTCACGTGCTTGATCCATGCTGGTCGAGGATCAAGGTCTCGTGCTGGCACGAGACTAAATTAATTCCATAACAATTTCGCTCACAACGGGCCTGTGAATGACCACTCGGCACAGTAATTTGCGCATGCTCTCCTGTGTGTCAAAATTTAACACATTTTATATATTTTTTTTCCATGGTGTTGAACATTACGGATGCGACTAGAGAAGTGAAATAAGAACTCAAGTCTTAAATCAGATTTAGATATGATAATTTGATAGCTTACGCTAAAACGCTGACTTCCATTTTGATATTCCATGTTGAACCTCCATTCTAGTTCCGTCTCGTCATGATTCAAATTTTATGATAAGGCGATGACAAGCGCCTACCGGGAAGCGCTATGTAAGTTTGACATATTAAGGCAGGTGGCTTAAATATCTGCTTATGTGGTCAGAATTTAATCAGGGATTTTTATATCTGTACACGAGATTTGATTTATGATGTTCAGTTTAAGTCGTGTCGCCAGATGTAGGTTAGAACGAAATCAGTTGAACAGACAACATTTAAAGTCGTTTTGATGATTCTGTTATGGAAATTTCTTTTCAACTCTATATTCCAAAACGTAAGGATTTTCACTCTCGTTTCTATGATTCAAAAGAATTTGTGAATAATTCTGAAGCTATTATTACCAGTATTATTATTATTGCCATGCTTCTTGTTACTAGTAACAGTAGCAGTTTTTTCTTTTGGAATCTATTCTTCATGATTCACCTTACTAAAATATACAGATTTAACGTATTTCCATAACAAAGAATAAAGAAAGAGGACAAACTCCTAAGGGAATCATCAACAACTTCAGATGAAGCGTTGAAAATAATATTCTCTTCCTCGTAATAGTAACTTTTTTTCCCGTTATTCACGTCCATTTACAATTCAGCATATTAACACCAGTTTATAAATTACCAATATGTCCTAAACGTTACCAAATGTGGTTTAAAGTCACGATTCTTTCGCTTTGCTTCCGGATTTTTTTAGTGTATTTTTATGTGTCGTAATTTACTGCATAAATTACACACTATTTTAGCTTGATCGTAATGGCTGTAATTTATATTACATAGTAATTTATTCAACAATTATCCACTAAATTTAGTCATAGGGATACTTAAATCTCTTATGAAGGTTCCCTCCGATAGTGGAAGCTTGGAATATCTTTTTACGGTAGACTCAGTTCCTTCTGTAAGACCCCAGCTGTGGCAGCTATTTTTTTTTTTCTGTTATTAAATTTACCAAATGGAACAAAGTAGCTGAGAGCCAGCGCAGGATAGCAAGGTTACAAAAGAGCCCTCAGCTTTTAGAATACTAACACCTTTTCAAAACGGGACCGGTGTCCTATAAAAACAAATTGTTAAAAGACTTACTGTGTTGGAATCGAAACAAGAGATAAAGATAATTATGCATCAGGGAATATTAAACTTCTGTGCTTTAAACGCAGTGATGCCATATGTTTTAGTATGAGTTAGGGAAGGGGATAAAGCGTCCATTCCGATCGATCGATCGATCGATCGATCGAGAGAGAGAGAGAGAGAGAGAGAGAGAGCGAGTCGAGGAGATATATTATTAAAGTAAGATAGGAAAAAATTATAATACGTCATAACAAACTCAGGGAATTCGTTTTCTGACTAGGAAAAATGGAAAAGTAGTTGATAAGTACGATAACTAAAGACAAAGGGAAAAAAGTGAAGAAAAACACAGAATAAATTAAAGAAGGAAAAACTGAATCGACATAAAAATAAATACGTCGAAAGAAAATAAAATGACAAGACTTTAATGAGGAGAGTCAGTAACGTGGACTGGTCAATATTATTGTTCCAGTATACTCGCTCAGATATCAAGGAAATCGTTAATCCAAAATCACGCCAATTACCTCAGCTTCACGTGGTTCAAATGGCGTATATGGGACAAATTGTTTTTGGGCCAATTCTTGAAAGGCCTTCCAATGCATTGGCTGCCTCTCAATGACGGGCCGTGTTATTGCAACAAGTCACTTTGTCGCTTCAGTCAAGACACAAGATCACCCTCCATTGCGTCCATAATAAAGGGTGTTTTAGAACAGGGTGTATCTCTTGAATTAATGTCAATAGAAGTGACCTTTACTAAAATACAGAAATTAGAAAGGAAAATAATGATAAAATGAAAATCAGAATTCAGTCTGAACGTAAAAATATAAAGCCTCCATAATTAAAAGTTTTCCATTTTAGTCTGTTGCAGCTTTATAACGATTTCAAAACGAGGAATGTTTTTTTTATTTGAAGCTTCCTTTTTTTGTAAGCATGTATTGCCTGATGCAGCAGACTTGTTATAAGTGGATACTTATTGAAGTGCTCGTTGAAGTAGCTAATTTCAGTAAATTTTAGGTAAACAAAACAGCAGCCGTCCCTAGACAGAAGAAGCGGAAGAATTTACTGGCAAGAAAGGAACGAATTCCAATTATTGTGATTTCCCACTTAAGTGCTGAGTGGCTGCCTGACACTTAGGGCCCCTGTGAAAGGCCTAATGCTCTCTCGCCTTAACTGGGTATTGGTCCTGACGTAAGTAACAAGCATATCCAAAGATGTGAGGAAATCAAGAAGTTAAGAGGGCATTATAGTTACTATGAATTACTTACACTGATATATCCCACTCTACGTCAATTAGCTCTGACTCCCTGTTATCTTTCACACCAATACACCTTCAGAAACTCAACTGACCGAAGGCTGCATTCACTTTAGGCGCCATCCATCCATTTGCATCGTTTATTCTGAGATCCAGTTGTTCATTAACCAATCCATCTGAGTTTACTTCCCTGCGGACCAACTCGCATTCTCTGTTAACTTCTTCCTCTTAGTCAATCCTCTATTTTCAATACTTACTTTGTTTATAAACACACACACACACACACACACACACACACACACACACACACACATATATATATATATATATATATATATATATATATATATATATATATATATATATATATATATATATATAAATATATATTGTATCTAAGCCTGCTTTATATTTACTACAGTAGTTTTTATTGAATACGCCAATCAGAGGTAATTAGATAAATAAGTTTGCAGTAATGCACCTGGGGTTGCGTGCGTGCGTGTGGTCCAGTACATTCTCTAGTCAACGAAGTTGAAGTTATTTATAGGGCGCGTTCCCTTTCAATCTTTATTCGAGAAAGAAATCCTGTGCCGGACGAGACCATTTTACATTCATTTGCAGGTCCGTGCTTTTCCAGCTAAGTGCAGATATCGTTACAAAGAAGCCTGTAATTTCCTCAAAGGCCTTTTACCAGGATACTCTTACTCACTAGTACGTTGTAATATAGACGCTAAGATCAGACTATTTTCGGTTATGCACTGTCATTTGCTTTTTTGATTTGTTTTGTTGTCTTCGGTTAAAATAATCATACATAATCACCAGAAAGTCTTCTAACAACACGTACTATAAACTTGATTACCAGAGAAGGTGTCACTCTCTGTCATGGAAAATGTGGATGTTATATAACTTTTATTCAGTCGAAATCCAGTGTTAATGTGGTTCAAATCTAATATGACCATTTTGCAATTCTGTAAATAAGTTAACAAGTCACAATTATTTCCTTTTACCAGAAAGTTCAGCCTTGATTACAGGAATCCTAGTTATGGCTCATAGGTTCTTCTAAGGCTTATTTTTGCTTGTCCTGTGCATTTCGATATTCCTTTGATGGAATATGTTTCGTTCGTCTGGATGTCAACAGTATTCAGGGAATTTAGTCTTCCAGCAAAATTGTTTACATTTGGGTGACATTTACAAATGCAAGAATGCAACAAGGAATCGGCGTAAATAAAAAGAATGATATTAAAAGAATGCTTTAGCAAATATGATAAAGCACATCCATAACGTCTTCAGAAAGCCATTTGACAGTCTGGAAAAAAAGTTAAGTGTACCTTAGTTTTACCAGACCACTGAGCTGATTAACAGCTCTCCCAGGGCTGGCCGAAGGATTACACTTATTTTACGTGGCTAAGAACCAATTGCTTACTTAGCAACGGGACCTACAGCTTATTTTGGAATCCGAACCACATTATAGTGAGAAATGAATTTCTATCACCAGAAATAAATTCCTCTAACTCTTCATCAGCCGGCCGGAGACTCGAACTCGGGCCTGGCGAGTGCCAGTCGATTTTATATATATATGTATATATATATATATATATATATATATATATATATATATATATAGTATATATATATATATATATATATATATATATATATATATATATATATATATATATGTAGAATCTACCGGTCACTTTTACCCGATACATATATACCCAAAATGCCTTCTTAACTTCTCGAAATCTTCGCGCTTTTCTGGATGCTCTTGTCACGGCTTTGTAGTGACAAGCGTATCCAAAAAAGAGCGAGGAATTCGAGGAGTTAAGAGGGTATTGTGGCTATTACAATTACATACACACACATATATATATTATACATACATATATACAGGACATATATATATATATATATATATATATATATTATATATATATATATATATATATATATATATATATATATATATATATATATATATATGTTTTGAGATATGTGTGCACGTGTGTGAAAATCCATGATTTGTGTTGTTTTTATGTTCTGTTTGTGTATGAACATTTTTAATGTCTTCTGTTTTCATATGGCTTTTCGGCTTTGTGACCTAAAGATTGTTATAACAGATGTGCAATAAACTTTAGCAGAAAGACGTTGTGGTTAACGATCTCGTTAAGTGAAAAAGCTCAGAAAAAGTATTGTGGTTGCTTGATATCTCTAATTATTACGAAATTTAGTTATCTCATTACGTAGTATTAACTGTTATTATAATAACTATTATTGGCTGT